>CAJVGC010000408.1:0-21417 GCA_910822075.1 Senecio squalidus
GCAGGAGGAGGACATTCCGAAGACCGCCTTCAGGACGCGTTATGGTCACTTCGAGTTTTGGTTATGCCTTTCGGTCTCACGAATGCGCCTGCAGCTTTCATGGACATGATGAACCGTATATGTCGTCCTTACCTCGACAAGTTCGTGAACGTTTTCATCGCGACATTCTGATATATTCTCGTAGCCGGGAAGAGCACGAGAAGCATTTGAGACTAGTGTTGGAGTTGCTGAGACAGGAGAAGCTCTACGCTAAGTTCTTGAAATGTGAGTTTTGGTTGTCTGCGGTTCAGTTTCTTGGCCACGTGGTCAGCGGTGAGGGAATTCACGTTGATCCTGCCAAGATTGAGGCCGTTAGAGATTGGGTCGCTCCGAAGACACCCACTGAGATCCGGTCATTCTTGGGTTTGCAGCTACTATCGGCGTTTCATCGAGAATTTCTCGAAGATAGCCTCGCCTATGAACTAAATTGACCCAAAGAGTGAGGAGTTGTTTGGGTGAAAGGAAGCTTTTCAGTTACTGAAGAAGCGGTTGTGTGATGCGCCTATTTTGAGTCTTCCCGAGGGTACCGAAAATTTTGTAGTATATTGCGACGCTTCGCATAAGGGACTCGGTTGTGTACTGATGCAGAATGGGAAAGTGATTGCCTATGCTTCTCGTCAGTTGAAGATTCATGAGCAGAATTACACGACACACGATCTAGAGTTGGGCGCAGTAGTTTTTGCTTTGAAGATCTGGTGCCACTATCTTTATGGTACTAAGTGTACCGTATTCACCGATCATAAGTCGTTACAGCACATCTTTGATCAAAAGATGCTGAATATGAGGCAACGTCGATGGGTTGAGTTGCTCAACGATTATGATTGTGAGATTCGCTACCATCCCGGTAAGGCGAATGTTGTAGCCGATGCGTTGAGTCGCAAGGATTCGGTTAAGCCGGTGAGGATTCGTGCTATGATGGTTTCTATTCAGTCGAGCTTGAAGGCTCGTATTATTCAGGCTCAGCAGGAGGCTCTCACCGAGGATCGCCTTAAGGATGAGGGTTTATTCAGTTTGGTACGACAGTTGGAACCGAAGGACGACGGGGTGATGTACTTCATGGATCGTATTTGGATTCCCGTTAGTCTCAGGCAGTTGATTTTGGATGAGGGTCATAAGTCCAATTATTCCGTTCATCCTGGAGCGGATAAGATATACCATGACCTGAAGGAGTTCTATTGGTGGCCTGGCATTAAGCGGGCGATTGCCGAGTATGTGGGCAAGTGTTTGACGTGTTCAAAGGTCAAGGCTCAGAATCAGAAGCCTTCCGGCCTTCTCCAGCAGCCCGAGATTCCACAGTGGAAGTGGGAGCGGATCACGATGGATTTTGTTACGAAACTTCCTAGATCTACAGGAGGTTATGATACTATCTGGGTTATTGTCGATCGGCTGACTAAGTCAGCGCACTTTCTTCCTATTCGTGAAGATTACCGAGTAGAGAAGTTATCTAGATTGTACATCGACGAGATTGTGGCCAAGCATGGCATTCCAGTATCAGTTATTTCAGACCGTGATTCACGATTTACTTCGAGGTTTTGGCAGTCTTTACAGCGATCTTTGGGTACCCGATTGGATATGAGTACGGCTTATCATCCTCAGACTGATGGTCAGAGTGAGCGTACTATTCAGACATTGGAGGATATGCTTCGGGCGTGTGTGTTAGATTTTGGTGGGAGCTGGGATCGACACTTACCATTAGTCGAGTTCTCGTATAACAACAGTTACCACTCCAGCATCAACTGCGCACCATTTGAGGCTCTTTATGGTAGGAAGTGTAGATCTCCGATATGTTGGGCCGAAGTAGGAGACAGTCAGATTACGGGTCCCGAGTTGATTCAAGAGACGACGGATAAGATCTTCAGGATCAAGGATCGTTTGGTAGCCGCCCGAGACCGTCAGAAGAAGTACGCGGATTTGCGTAGGAGACCCTTGGAGTTTCAGGTTGGGGATATGGTGTTGTTGAAAGTTTCTCCTGTGTTTCGATTTGAGAAACGCAGCAAGCTTAGTCCACGTTTTACGGGTCCCTTCAGGATTTTGTCCCGTGTTGGTCCAGTGGCTTATCGACTTGAGTTGCCACCTGAGTTGTGCGGTGTGCACAACGTATTTCATGTATCGCATCTCAAGAAGTGCCTTGCTGATGAGACCCTGATTGTACCACTGGAGAAACTACGATTGGATGACTCGCTTCATGTGATAGAGGAGCCGGTGGAGATTGTTAACCGAGATGTCAAACAGTTACGGCGGAGTCGGATTCCGATAGTGAAGGTTCGATGGAACTCGAAGATTGGAGCTGAGTTCACTTGGGAGCGGGAGGACGAGATGCAGAAGAAGTACCCACATCTTTTTGCTAGCAGCAGTGTTCAGTAGAATTTCGAGGACGAAATTCCTTTTTACTGGGGGATGCTGTGACAATCCGTCTTTTCGAGGTATATTTTATTTACCGATTATTACTCTTTTTATTCGCAATGATTTGGACCCTTGTATTTCGCTTTATTTTACTCACGTTTATTGCATTTGAGTCGGGTTTATGTGTTTTATTACTTTGTCTCTCGAGACGGAAGCTTTAGAATCACCTAAGTGCCTAATATCTAGTATTCTCACGTTATTAAAGTATTGCGTTTACGCCATAATCGTCGGTTAAAAAAAAAAATCATTATTTCGAAATTTCATTACAAAGTTAGTCCTCTAACTAATTCTATTACAAAGTTAGTCCTTTAACGGAGAACTAACGGAATCTGTTACAAATCTAGTCCTTTAACAAAAAGTTAACGAATTAGACCACTTAAGGCCTCGGTGCGCAGCACCTAAGGCTATGGTGCGCAGCACCCCTTACAATTTTGGTTATATGCCAAAAACGACTTTGTGGTCAATTTCTTGAGATTCTAAACCTCCTTTTCACGTGATTTTTCCTGCAAACTCCCTCATTTGGGTATGTTAGATTCAAATGTGGATCTCTAAACATGTTGAGACCACTTCTCTTTCCAAACTCCAAAACTTCTACATCAAACACAACACCACTTTTGTCACACATTTCCCTTCATACTTGTCATATTTTCTCTCAACTCTCCAGGGAAATGAACATCTATTCACAAGTATTTTAAAAGGAAATCCAAGCTAAGAAGGTCACAAACTTACCACTCAAGAGTCCTTCAAAACAACCCTCAATTTCGGTAAGTTAACTTTTAATATTTTTACTTCTTTTCTACTCTTTTCTTCCATTTAACTTGGAGTTCTAACTCATAATCATTTTCCTTTGCTCTACCAAGTTTGCTTCCGGTGATTTTCCATGAAGATGAAGAGTTTCGGTGATTTTCTTTGAAGAAACATTTCTTTAGTTTTGGTATGAAAACTCTCCAAACTTCTCTATTTTCTTCTCTATTTCGAAACTCCTAACAATCTTCTTGTTTATGTATGAATGGAGATTTATTGTTCTCATCTCCTCTACAAATAATCTTGAAGTTGGCTACCTTACGGAGAGAACTCCATAACATATTTTGGTAAGAAAGTTTCTCCGAAAATTCTCTTTACTTTTTCCTTCTTTTTGAGACTCTCACTAATCGGTGGTTTTGTTGGTATTTTTGGAGTGTGTCTACCTCCTCACCACCACCATCAACAAGTCTCTCTCCGAAATCCTTGCAAGTATCAACCATCTACACGTCTTGCGGGTGAAATCGGTAAAATATTCATAATCTCTTATCTATTTCGTTTCATTATCTTTATATCGGTTTTAAGCCTTGAAAAATGGTTAGGTTAACATATTAGACCAACACCTATCAATCTCGGAAATCTTGGACTTAAAACGTGTAAAATATGTTAAGATGAGATTATTACCGAAATTAACATATCTTATGATAAATATATGTAAAACCACACATTTAGACATATATGACACTTGGTAAATGTTAAATGAACCTAAACTAACATTTGATCAGTTTACACTTTCACCTTAAAACGTCAAACGAAGCAGTTTTCGACAAAAACGTAAAATTCGTTTTCGGGAAACACCTCGGTGCGCAGCACCGAGGGTCTGATCTCCAAAAAATCCGTTTTCTTGTTACTTTCCGACTTAGACTCGTAACGTGTTTTGACTTTAAACTTATATCAGTAACCTATTATGTATAAAAGTATCATATAAGTCAAATTAACGTCTTTGGACTCAAAGACATATCGCAATCTTAAACTTTATCGAGAATATTTAAACAAACGTTATTTTTACTTTTACGGAAAATTGTTAAAACCGACATAAATCATTTTTACTCCATCATTCTGAAATAAAAGCGTTTTTACTCTTAAATGGTCAAAGTTATATTTCAATCTACAAATCATCAACTTTAACTTTTCTATAAATTGTTGACTTTTGACTAATCTAAATCAACCTTTTCAATTTTGACTTTCATTCAAACGGTTGACTTTGACTTTGACCAAGTCAACATCTTTGACCTTGACCAAGTCAACATCTTCGACGTTGACTTTGGTCGATCTCAATAAACTTTGGTAACAGTATTCCTTTCAATCGATGTTCCTGTTAGTCAAGTTCGGCTCGGAATGTTATTCCTTTCTAATAGTCTTAATGACGTGAAATTATCGATATTTTCCCTATCGTCTCTATCGGCGCGGAACATCGTCACCTTGAACCGTCATCACGACTCGACTTTGGAAATCGTTGGAATATCTTATTAAATCTTAAACTTTAGACTTAACCGACAAGGCTAAACCGAACTATGTTATTGAGATACTTAGACTTTGTTATTGATTTAGGGCACTTAGGCGGCGGATTATTAGCTTCTTATTGATTATTACCCGATCTCTTGCCGAGCTTATTTTGTGAGTTATTCGTAGCCCCTTTTCTCTTACTATTTGGGCTGGAAAGCGTTTTTGAACTATTATATGATGTATATCTCGTATGCCTAGTGTATTAGTATCACCTTAGATTAGGATGCTTCTTAGGCTTTTGGTAAGCCCCCCTCATACACTTGTTAGCTATTTTGCCCACGGTTGCATATATATAGATCTATATGGGTTTGACCAACCCTCATTACTCGAGAGGATATCCCTACGAGTGAATGTTATGGTCGTATGATTATTTGTTGCCTTTGGTATTGCATCGCCTTAGGTTAGGGGATTGTGGTCAGGTTCAGTGTATATTAATCTTTGGTATCTATACTCACACTAGGGTTATACATCAAGATATGCTTTTGAAACTTATTATGTTTACTAAATCTTTTATTGGGTCAAATCTTATTTACTTATTGCGAATAATTCACCAACATTGTGTTGATGTTGTTTTTAACGCTTTTTCAGGAGTTTGAGGATTTATTTGATCATGCCTTGCTTATTTGGGATCATCTATTTATTGTATTTGGAATTCGTTTTGCTTGATGTAATTTCTTTATGATCCGAGTATTGGACATTTGTATTGTATTTGTACTTGACTTTGGTTTCACATTCGGTTATGTATTGTATTTTAAAACCTTGAGGCATGATTAATATATTTTGATGTTTTGTTTACGGTTGTATGTTGTAATCCTTGACTCTTGATATCATTAACTGGAACACTCTGCGTTCCGCTTTTAGCGGGGTGTGACAGGATTCAACTTAATACAATCAGTAATGAGGGACATGTTTGTTTTTTAACTTAATCTGGACGACATGACTTAATGGAAAAGGTAAAAAAATTGTAGTACTCCCCATTAAGTAACTGATTTTTTCTACTTAATTTTATAAAATATTATTTTATATTTAAATATAATTTTTTTAACACATTAGTAATTTGTTGTCAATTTGTAATATCAAATTATTATAGTTGAAAAAATTATAACAAATATTTTAACATCCGTTTTATTAGTTATATCATTACGAAAATTTTGAATCTTATTAATGATAAATAGTTTGGATCTGGACTTTCGTAAATAAGGTTTTATTTAAAGAAAAAAAAAGAAATTATCAATTTTTGTTTAATGTTTGAAATTTAGACGTGTTATTTGTATTATTAAAATTAAATCTTTGTATAATTAATAATATTTTTAAAACACTAATTTATACGTATTAATTTAGAACTTTCATTTCAATGTTCATACAAAAAATATATCTTAGTAGATATACAATGTAAATAAATAAAAAAGAAGAAGTTATTTCCTTATTAATATCATTAAGTTTATTTATTCAGTATATAAAACAAACACTGATACATCTTATTTCAAACAGACATCATTTATTCAAACAAACAATATATCTATACCGTATTTAATGAAATGAAAAAGATAAACAGGCCCTAACTCGTGTATTGAATAAGTGAATGATTTTGATTTTAAGCTCGGAAGATGAAGCATTTTATTTTTTAAAAGCTCGATTAGAAACTGTTTAAACAAAACATCCCATGTTTCCTCATAGGTTGAACATAAACTAAAATCAAGATTTTCTTATGACGAAATCCGATTAACCTTTGTTGTTTGAAAAATTTTGGATTGACAAAAGTTTCATTTGAATTAGATTTCTTAGAATACTTCTTATTTTGTTTTAGAGAATAATTAGTAAATTAGGAAACCTTTTTTAATAAAGGTTTTGAAGATTCACTCATGCAAATCTTATTTGGAATATTTGATACTCGTTTGGAACTTTAATGAACTTGAGAAATGTTTTTTGAGCGTTGAAGGGAATAAAATTGTTCATTCAAATGGTTAAAAGATTTCCTCAAAGCACTAAACTCTTTCGTGATGAAGAAATGACAGAAACATTTATTTCACATTTAAATTCTAAGAAAGCATTTCGTTTTTCAAATTTAAGAAAACAAGTTTTGTACTTGTCAATATTCTTGAAAAAAAAACCGGATTTTTTATTTTCATAAATCTTATTGTGTTGTGCTAATTTTTTGTTTAAATCGAAAATTTCAGACACAAATACAAGGTTTTCTTCATTAAAAAGTTTTGTTTTGTTTTTTAAAACATTTTCAAGTTCCAAAAATTTTGATTTTCAATCATCATTTTCAAAGTTACAAGTCTTTACACTTTTATCGTTAACAGAAATTGGTTTACAAGTTATTGATAATTTTAAAATTTCAATTTCATTTTGAGCATTAAAACACTTTTTCTTTTCTACTTCAAGAGCTTTAACATAACTTGTTATGGTAAAAAGATGATTTTTATTCGTTATCGTCAAATCATGATTTTTAGTTGTATTTTTATTAAGTTTTTGCTCAAAAAATCGATAATCTATATAGATAACTTCTTTCAAACATTGTTTATCAACTTTAAGATTTTCAAGATCTTTAAAAAGACGTTTGTTGCAATTTGAAAATGACTTGATCTCTTTGTCATATTCATCACATATTCATCATAGTTAAAAGTTTAAGAATTAGAATTAACCTTTGTAGTCATCTGCAACATCTTTTAAAGTTACGTTAAAGCGACACCCATACTAGCTACACAAAAGAGTTTCGTTAGCGACACTAAGGAGTGTCGCTGGAGTGTAACTAAACGCAACAACGATAGTTTCGTAGCGACACTAAAGAAATAACAGAATTTTGAGTTTTGAGATGCGAAATAATTAATTTCATGAAAACAGTGTCGGAAAAGAAAGAAAAGTATTCAAAACCTAAATAACTCATTTGAACCAAAAACTAAGAATTGAGCGGAATAACGACACCATATTTTCCAGATGCTACCTACCTGGCTACCTATGATACTAAACATAAACAAACAATCAATTTTATAAAAATATCACCAGAAATGAGTATATCTAGAAAACTAAGTCATTGAAACCTAAATATACACACACACCAAATCTTATAATACTTCACCAATAGATCCAAAAACCTCTATAATGATTATAGAGGCTCCGATACCACTTGTCGGAACCCAATATTCGGTCTCTAGTTGGACCCTACACCCTATAAGTGACGGAATCACTAATATGTGTATAAGTATGGTGAAGAAGCACAAATATAACCAAAAGATTGATATTATAAACCTTACGTAGTGTTGTACAATACATATAACATTAATACTAGTGATTGCTAAGAGTTTCGTAGGCAAAACACCAAGGAAGAGTTTCGCTACGAAACACAAGTGTTTCGTTGGTGAACGAAACAACGAAACACTTCCAACGAAACTCATTCATAAATGCAATGTAACACTTTACAACTCGATCTAAATATATTATAAATTATACGATACTTTAACATAAAGTACACGATAATATCAATAAGTATTTATGCTCTAACAAAGATTGAGGGTGTGCTTGGTTGGGGTTAATGGAGGTTAATCAATGGTAATGATAATCATTGATAGTGCTTGGTTTGTCATTAGGTAATCAATCATTGTCCACTATATCCATTAATAGACAATAAACCATTACTCAATAAAACGAGAGTAATGAAAGTGGGGTAATGATTAACCCCTCTTTCATTACTTTTCCCATTCCCTTTCCCATTCCTCGCTTTGAAACAACCGCCCCTGAATGTTCGAGTTGAATTGGACAAAGGAAGTATAAAGTTAAATTCAATTATATCTCCTTGGTGTAACTTAGCAATTGAGAATGTGACCATTGTTTGGTTGCTTGTAAAGACGTAATGGGGTTATGGTAAAAGTTTTTTCATGGTGGAAAGTGGACAATGGCAACACTATGGCAATACTATGTCAATAAAACATGTCTTAAATCACAAGGGTAGTTCTTTCTCAGAAATAAAAAAAAATGTTGTGGGAAGCCATTGGGTGGACTATAATTTATTACATTTTAAAAAATAGAAACGTAAAAATCTGTGGAGGGAAAATCTGGATATAAATTCATTTTGGCTCCCCAACGAGAAAAACCGCAACAAAAACCAACATTTTGGGTATAAATTCATTGTGTAATAACTGATAACCATGATTTTAAGTTAATGCCATGTGATTTGGTCCCATGCTTGAGCCTTGAGCACAAAGGAACATTATAATGGGTCGGGGCCCTTTCAGCAACGTAAATATGTCCCCAACTCTATCATTCCAACACTCAATATATGTATAAACATTTATGGATAATAGTAAAAAGGAACTGAATTCAACCCAACAATAACTGAAAAAATTGGACAACAATTTATATGTATGTATATACATATAATATTGAGTTCGCTTAACTTACACGTATGGCAATGAATCGTGATTAATCGGTCGAGTCAAATGAGTTTCGACACACCGGACAAGTAGGATGAACTTTTAACCACGTATCTATACAGCTCACATGAAACAAGTGCCCACATTCCGGCAACAACCGTAGAACATCTGTAGGTTTATAATCCGCTAAACAAATAGAACAACCGGAGTTGTAACTATTGATATGTTGGGTGTCCGTGTGAGTGTCACCGTTGTCACACTCTGTAGACATGACGATCTCAGAGTAAAGAAACGTTGGGAAAGTTGCGAGAATATCTTCACGAAGACCTTGAGTGATGCTTATGTAATGGTGATCAGCATCCGTGGTGGGAGAGTGCGATCTCCTTTTGCATATGTGCCAAGTATAGTATATGAAAAATATTGAGACGAGGGTGATGAAGTAGAATCCAAGGCCGTAGACCACGCCGGAGATTTCGCCGTTGAAGAATGGTTCTCCGATGTTCATCGTGTCATTCATATTCTTTTGTGTATAGGAGGATCGAGGAAGCGAATTGTCAACTTAAACAGTTGGGTTGGTAATACGTGAGAGTTGAACTTAATTTATCAATTAAAAATATCATTTATTCGATATCATTTATAAATTTAAATGAATGAATCTTCTGGTTAGAATAATAACAGTACGTCACCATAGTTTATGATAAAAGAAAATATGATATTAAAATACATATTATGATATTAAAAAATATGTATCTAAGAAATCTTAAATAGTTAAATACACTGTCGAGTCCTTGAAATTTTATATTCGACTTTAGTTCATTTATAACCGGTCTAAAAATGTATATGATCCAAGGCTAATTCATCCTTTAAGCCCAATAACAGCTTAAATATTTTGTTTCTTTCTATTAAATATAATCGCCTACTTCAAACGATCTTCAAAGATCTTTTTGTAAAGGCTACTCCATATTTGTACCTATAAATACAATTTATTGATAAAGCTAATAATATTCCTATTCTATTCTTTATTCGTTTTACAACACGTTATTAGCACACTCTAAGTTTTTAGATTTAAAATATTTCATACGTAAGTTTTCACTTTCAACTATTAAGTATAATAAATTAGTACTAAGTTAAATAAAAATTTATTAGATGCTTTATATGAAACACTTTCGCTCAATTTGTACCATTGAGATTTTACTTTCATAAACGAAAAATCTCGATTTGTTTATTAAATTTTTGTTTTAATTACTTACATGATTGGTAGTTTGATATCCGCATTTCGAGAGTTGGAGGCACATAGTCGCTGAACCGATAGGCGAATGATGCAAAAGAAGATTGAATATGAGATTTCACAGCTAAGACGCCAGAGTTCATAAAGTGAAGTCGAAGCAGAAGAGACATCTGCGTAGTGTCCAGGAGCCATATGATTTTCATAATAATTGATTTAATTGTTTATTTGTGAAACATACATTTATTATAAGTAGAAATTTAATCATTTTTGTTATTGTAGACATGATTGGTTTATTATATCTACTTATTTTTGAACGAGTTAAGGCAATGATATGATACAAAGGTTATGATACTCCGTAAAACTTGTTATAAATGAATTCACCTGAGTTTATATAGTTTTAAATCGGTGAATATGCTAATATGAGGATTATATTTGATATTATAAAATTAATTGGTAGCTCATGAAAAGTAGATATAATATTTAAATAATTTCTCATGTATTATATGGTATAAAACCTTAGTTGCAATTGAAGCACATATGGTCATAAACTAAAAATTTATGGACCGTGATATTTTGGTCATAAAGTTGAAGTTATAAACCGTGATTATTTGGTCATAAACCTGAAGTTTATCGACTATGATTATTTAGTCATAAACCAGAAGTTTATAGACCTTGATTATTTAATTGATTGGTTTCATCGGTTACAATCTCCGGTCAATAATGCGAAATATATAGAAGAACTAGAAGATTTTTAATGATTCTTATGTGTTATTTGCTCTCTAGAGAAGTTAACTAATTGTCAACTAAATTAGGGGTATGAATAGACTTATACACTCATATCATGGAGCATTTAGAGTTTTAAAATCGATGCATCGTCTAAATTTTCATCAATTCGCAACCTGAAGTTTGCTTTATTAGTGACTCGGCTAATGAGATAGCAAGCACGTTGTTTCCGATTATCACATTGTGTTTGGCAATAGTGGTGAATATACTTCATAAGTTTTTATAAATAAATTTTTAAATAAGTGTTGACATTAGTATGTCTTACGCAAATTGCTTTTGTTGAAATGTTTATAAAGCGTCTTCAGTTGATTTCAAAGCCAACGATCATGAGAGTAAAACATACAGATTTTGTTACAGGTCATGTATTTACATGAAAGAACACTAATTCGAATCAAAACAAATATTTGTGATGATTACCCCCCACCCCCACCCCCACCCCCACCTATTATGATTGGTTATTGGTCAAAAGTAATTTCCATAAGATTAATTACTTATGCTTGTTTATTTAAGTTGCTCCACCACAATGCATAAATATGGGATGTAAAAGAATGTTGGTAATATATGTATGGTATGAATCTACATATAATTACAATGAATTACCGATCCTCATACTAAACAATATGAACTAGAAGTTCATGGGATAATTCAGTTTCCATATTTAATAATCGCTAGATAAATTTACTAACCAAAGAGAGTGACCATGTCAGATATATTA
The DNA here is from genome assembly GCA_910822075.1 of Senecio squalidus. NCBI lineage: Eukaryota > Viridiplantae > Streptophyta > Magnoliopsida > Asterales > Asteraceae > Senecio > Senecio squalidus. The sequence goes on from CAJVGC010000408.1 coordinate 11,849, forward strand.
GCTGCTAATGCTCCGACTAAAATGTGTTCTTGAAGGACTTCATATGATTGGTAATAAATTGATGGCACGCCTGAAGAGTGAGTAGAGTAATTGATTCCAAATAAAAATTCTCGAAATAAATAAAGGAGCAATGAGTTAAGATGGTTAAATCGAGGTAATAAAGACCCCGAAAGATAATTTTGGAGAGTAACCAGACATGATGGTTCCAGAAAAACCTAAGGTACCGGAATATAAAGAGATCTCAATATGTTATATTATGTCTAGAAAAATATGGAATCGAAATAAAATGATATCGACGCTGATTTTATAAACAATATAGCGCTGAATATTAAAGAGGGTCGTGAATTAATACCTGCCAAGAAGTGCAGAGAGATAAATTATTGGCCAAAATAGAAAGATGCAAGTATATTGAATCAAATTATATAATATAAAGCGTGATTGATGTATAACGATGTTTACGAAGTCATAATGTTGATTATGATATATTATATTTTAAAGTGATGGATATATATATATTTTATTGATATATAATAAGTCTGACAATATAAGAGATAGTTGATTCGCGTCTATTAAATATTATAAGAGCTGTACTGGTATTGAAGAAAGAACAAAAAATATGGAGTGCATGAAGCATATAAGAAATGTTCTCGAGAAAATTATTTGTTCAGATGATAAATACTTATAAGAGTTAAGATTGAAAAGACATGTGACATAGCCCTCGATGTTATTATTTTCTGAATTATATATTTTGTTTATATTATACTAACTTATCCTAAATATGTTTAGTTGATTTTATATATGCAGGAACGTTGGCTCATTGGTTGATTACAAACCGAATATATATTATGAAGTAACAAATTTATAATCATATGACATTTATTAAAGTAAACTCAACACATGATACTTCAAAGGTGACGAAAATCAAACGTACAAGCCAAAGTCTTCTTTGTTGACGACTTGAAAAAATGTGGTAATATTATTGTTCAATAAGTTTGTTCGAGCGATGATCCGACGAATATTTACAAAGGCACTTACTACCTCAGCCATCAAGAAATTGGTTCATGACATTGGCATGCGTCGGCTCAAAGAGTTCAAGTGATGTGATAATCAGGGGGAGCCATCAAGAAATTGTATAATGACATTGGTATGCATCGACTCAAAGAGTTCAAGTGATATGATCATCATGGGGAGACAATACGTGTTGCACTCTTTTTCCCTTGACCATGGTTTTATCCCATTCAATTTTCTTGCCAAGATTTTTAATGAGAAAACATCTTGAAGCGTAGTAAAAAAAAAATTATCTACTATTTTTCCCTTCACTAATTTTTATCCCATTGAGTTTTACTAACTAAAGTTTTAACGAGGCATAATTATTTTTTAAATTGACATCAACGAGGAAGTGTTATGAATTATTTATAGTATGAATGTCAATATTGAATTTCTTTCTATTACATATGATCTTTCTTTGAACCTACCCCAAGAGATCTCAGAAGATATTTTTTTTACGCTAATCCATATTTGTATATATGAATATAAACTATTGGTAGAGTTAATAATATTCATATTCTATTCTTTATTGTTTCACACCAATGAATTTTAAAAATATTAGATTGTCACTAGATAGACTAGAACTTTTAACGTTTGTCTTTGTCAATTACTTACTGATTTACTTCACTTTTCAAGGTTTTTTTTTTCTCTTTCTTTCTAAATTTTCATGGAAATATAAGTTCAAGTTAAACAAAAAGAAGAAAAACCTAAAAATCATTACAAAGTCATCCAAAAAAAAAAAAAAATTAATATGTATTTTGCTAATAACAACCTATATAAGTTCAAGTTAAATAAAAAGAAGAAAACCTAAAAATCATTATAAAGTCATCAAAAAAAAAACAAAATAAATTAATATGTATTTTGATAATAACTACCTATGTTGTCTCTAACACTACTTCATTTTTTTCTACATTACAAAACAACGTTTATATATTTCAGGATTCTTATGAATAGATAATCAAATTATACATATATTTACTTTTTAAAAATAATCTATAAAGACTGACATTATCAAAACTCAATTAATATATGTATGTAACTTTTAAGACCATTTAAATTAATAACACAGTGATACATAAATTTTCTTAATATTATAAATAAAATATATAAATATTAAGTTGTTTAAAAATGATTGAGAAAAAATATTGAATACATAGTTATAATAGAAAATGATCAATTTGTGTTGCTAGTATGACGCATATTGCTCGCAGCCGTGGTTTTGATCTCGAGCGTTCATGAAAATATATTAAAATATATCTCATAGAACTCATATGTAATCAATACAAGATGAGTGTTGCTAGCATCATTTTAATAGTAAAAATATATAAATTATTATTACATTTAAACAATTTGAAGACTATAAACTTCTACATATTAGTTTGATATATATAAGTTGCTAAAACAATTACATGTTGGTTTTTCAAGAGGAAAAATAAAATATCTATTTTATATATCGTTCGTTATTCATTTGGGGTACATAAACTATTGATGCAAAATTTCTACTTTAGACATACTATAATTAATTTTGAGCTAAGTGCAAAAAAAGAATATATATTTTATATATCGTTCGTTTTTGTAAAATGCATTAATTTTTTTTGACATTTTTAAAATGTATTTTTGATGTAAGTAGAAGAATATGTATCACTTTTGTAGTTACGGATGTTCAAGATCATTTGCCTACTAATAACGTAAAGAAAGATTTTAAAGAATTTTTAATTTTGAGGAAAGATATTGAAAATAAATTCATTTTATTTGTTGACATTGTAGGTAAAACTTAAATTGTACGATGGTTGTCATGTACATTTATATTACATATTACGAGATATACAAAACGTGCTAAATTAGATTAATGCTCACATTATTTAAACTTTTTAAAGATTTAAGGGTAGACGCAAACTTGATTGTTTATTTTAGATTAGAAATTCAATGTATACGCTTATGTAACTGGTTTTTTTTAGCTTCTTGCTAATTTAATATATTTGAATACAGACACGGGGTGATGACAATGTCGAAGCTTCTTATTTGTATTTTTGTTGTTAAAAAAAAAAAACTTAATATGTATATGTTGATCTTAATCTTTTTATTTACAAAGGAAACTTGTAGAGACATTTTGGATGAGAAGTAAGGTGTGTCAAATAAGAGATGTTATGAGAATTGACAAGTGTAGATCTTTTAGTGTTTTACACTTGAGATTTCATATGTATTAGTTAGTATTTGTTGATTTCGTTTAATATTTTGTAGTGAATATAATTGGATTATGGTTTTGTTTATAATTGTTAAAGTAAATTTCCGAAGCTTAGGCCCTTCGTCTGGTGGCTGACGAAGGGTATAATAACGATATGCACTAACAATGGATCCAAAAGATTTACTGTGGTATTAAATACTCGAATGATTGGAGAGTTAATGCGTAAAATGATATAAATGGTGTAATAAATGATCTTGTGAAAAACCTACCTATTACAAAGAGAATGATTCCTTATATATAATAAATATCCGGTCCTTGTCCGGAAGATAATAGGCCGAAGGACCGGATTATTCCTATCTGTCAGGCGGTCCATGTCCTGCAGTGATGTGACTCACTTTTCTCCATGCTTTTAAGTACACTGTCTCAGTCTTAGGCATTTATTGCAAGACGCGTGACGGCGCTTTGTCCCTCACGTGCTCTTGCATTAAATGGTGCCACCCACTCTGTCTTGTCTCTCATTAATGCCATACTTCTTTAGGTGTTTCCACTCCCTGACATAAACGGCGACGCATCTGTCCAATCACTGCCGTGGCGTAAGATCTTCAGGCCGTTGCTCCTTCAGTATTAGGACCTTCGGCGTATCGGATGAAGGACTTCATCACTCATGAGCAATAAACAGTCCCGTTGCTCCTTAAGTGCTAGGACCTTCGGTGCTCTGGATGAAGGGCATCGTCACTTGTGAGCAATAAGTAGTCCCGTTGCTCCTTAAGTGCTAGGACCTTCGGTGCTCTGGATGAGGGGCTTTATCCTTTGGGGGCCCACTTCCAGTCGAATCTTCACTAGACTGCATATTTGCCAGACACTGCAATTAATTTTTGGAGGGAAAATTATTGGCTCTTTGTTTTAAATACCCCTGATTTGATGGCCTCTTTAACTTCTCTGATTTCTCTATAAATACCCTCTAGATATTCCGATTTCCTTAATCCTTTTCTTTTCTTCATTTTCTTGTTCAGCGTATTATACTTGTTCGCTGCTTTTCCTACTTTGATTTTGTCAATATGGGTAAGAACGACATGCTATCCTCTCGCTGTACTCTTCTTCAAAATCCTTTTTCTGATCTTATTACCGAGTATGGGTTGAAGGTGGAGTGGCGGGTTCGCAACCCCACAACCGATTCGAATGTTACCGACTGCCCTGAAGGTTCCATAGCGATGTATACTCGCTTTTTTGATGCTTCTAATGTTCGAATCCCCTTCACTCGTTTTTTCCTCTCTGTTATTGAATATTACCAGATGTGTCCAATCCAGATGAATCCCATGGGGGCTTTAAGGATAACCAATTTTGAGTTGCTGTGTCGTGCCTTGGGTTTTCCTGCTACCCTGAACTTGTGGAGAAGCTTTTTTAGGTTGATCCGTTCAGGGGATTGGTTCACCCTTGAACGTCGACCAAAGATAGAGAATGAAGGGTGGGAATGTTTTCGCCCAGCACCCATTAGTGTGAAGCAGTGGAAGGATAAATTCATTTGGTTGGATGCTTCGGTGGCACCCATACCGATGCATTGGAAACCTATCCTGCCAGGTGCAATATTTGATCCACCTCCTGTTCTTACCGAGGAAGAAGCAGAGCGTTGTCGACTGATTTCTCGGAACAAGATTTCTGCTCGGACTCATTGCGAGGCTGTGCTGGTATTGGGAGGTGTGAGCCGTCATTGGGCTTCCTTAAACCTGAATCCCTCCATCCAACGGAATGGTGTTCGTACGTTATTTCCCCCCTTTTTGTCTGTTTTTTTTTTTTTTTTTTTTTTTTTTTTTGGAGAGTTGTGATTTTACCGTCCTTCCGTGTTATAACTTTTTGTTATGTATATATTTTTTATAGCCATATCTTTGCTGGATTACTTAAAGCTTGATACTTTGGTCGGAGTCACGTTTCCCATGGTTTCTTACCAGTATTCTGGAGCAGGGGGTTGGGGACTTTGTCTTTCCCTCCGCTGAGGTATACTCCTTGATACCCGGTGTACCAGCCTTGGTGGTTGATTTTCCCCTTGCGTCTGTTTTTTCCTCGCCACTGCCAGGACAGCTGTCCGGAGGTCCTGGTACCAGAGTTAAACGAAGAAGACTTTCTCTCGCTAGTGGTAGGCTTCCATCTTGTGTCTTGCTTTTTGTGTTCCCTTCTTATGTAGATCTTAATTTACCATTTGTGTATGGCAGATCCCTCTTTCCACAGCGCTGGTCTCAAGATGAATGTCCCTCCTGCCCTGCGGGCCACTAGTTCCCATCCTCTATCTCTTTCTTCCTCCGGTGAGCCAGACATTGGGAAACCTGTTCCTTCTGACGACCAAGGTAAAAACATTAACGAAGGGGATAGTACACCAGCGAAACCCTTTGCTGCTGAAGCTGGAGGTTCTTTTACACCTCACTCGCCGAGTGACAGGGAAGGTCCCTCTTCGTCTCGATATGTGCCGGGTTGGGAGGTTAGTTGTGACAGTGGGATGAGTGATCCCAATGTTTGTCAAGATATGTTGAATTATTTTGCTACTCCTGCCGAAGCTCTGCGTTGGAGGAGATTTCCTGAGGAAATCCTGGTTGACAATTTTAACGTGCTACTGGCCCAGTTGGCAGTATCCGGTACTGAAGTCTGTGGCCGTTTTATGGCCTCTCAGGGTAGTGTTGTGAAGTTTGAGAAGTCTCTTACCCAGAAGAAAGGTCGTCTGACGGCCGTGAAAGCTAAAGTTAAAAATTTGGAGAAGGAGAATGTGAAGCTTCGGAGGCGCACCAAGGTCCACTTCCGAAGGGTTGTACATGGATTGAAAGAACATGCTAAGTTCCAACGCAGGATCAGGGATCTGGAGGATTTTATCCGTGATCTGCAGGACACGAATAGTGAACTTGTGAAAGCGCAATCCCCTGCGACTGTAGATCCGGGGATGAAGCTGGTCTCCGTTTCTGTTGAGAAGGTGAAGCTTTTGGAAGTTGGTGATAAGAAGCTGCAGCAGGTGTAGCGATGGAAAGTGAAAAGGTCGAAGCTGGTGACGCGTCGGGTGGGGTCAATAATACTTGAGGGTGAGAATCAAAGGCTTCTGGTTGAGAACGCCGCCTTGAGGGAAAAGGCTACATGGCTGGTTAAAGATGGTATCAGGTTTTTTGTGGAAAAACTTCATCAGAGCCATGAGTTCAGTGCTCCTTACGGAGAAATTGCCACTCTGTTTACCGCCACTGGGTATACTCTTGGAGTGCGCAATGGATTTCGTCAGGCACAGCAGAATCTCCCTCTTTTGGCCACCCCAAATTTCGACCCTGATTCCGAAACCAAGTTGGATGAAGCTCTCGAACGTATGCGCCACCTTTCCTTTCCGTATTTGGAGACACTTAGCCAGAGCTCGGAGCTCTCTGTGGAAGAGTTGGTAAAGATAGAACCCTCTGCTCCGGTTGTCGAATGATTTCCCTTTAAATCTTTCTTTAAAATCTGTATGACTCTTGGGTACTTGTTTTCGTGACTTTGTGTAACGTATTTTTAGTATAATAGCGTCAAGGTACGCATTTTTCCTCATGTTTCTGTTTTATTGCTTCTTTCTTTCTTTCCTTTTTTATCTATCATATACGTGTATGTATGTATATATCTGTACTTGTTAAGCTGGGAAGCGTCCCTCCCAGAAGAGTGCATCGACTCTTTTTTTTTTTTTTTTTTTTTTATTTATCTACACCAGGATATACGTTCAGACTAGTGGATGTGAAAACTTCTATCCCTATTCGAGGGATAGACATGTATATTTTTCATATAATAAAAATTACATCCGTTACATCGTACAGAAGTATTTCTTTTATCATTACTAGACGTAACATTTTCGTAGTAGGTTTCCGTGCCATGTGCGCGGAATGGATTTTCCTCCCACTTCTTCCAATTCGTAAGATCCATTCCCTAGGACCTCTCTGATCCTATAAGGGCCCTCCCTAGCTTCCCTACATCCTTCTGCCTGCTCGCTTCGTTCTTTCTTAAAACCAACTCTCCCCTCGTGAACGTCTTTGGATTCACTCTCTTGTTGTAATATCCTTCTATCTGCCTTTTATACTTCTCCTCCCGTATAGCGGCGATTTCTCTTCTCTCTTCAGCTATGTCAAGATTGAGGCGTAGTTCCTCGTCGTTTCCTTCAATCGCTCCTGAGCTTGCTCGCCGTTGGCATCCCTATCTCTGCAGGTATAACAGCTTCCGTTCCATACGCCAAACTAAAGGGAGTCTCGCCATTGCTGGTTTTTACCATGGTCCGGTGCGCCCATAGGACGTGTGACACTTGGTCCAACCATTTACCTTCTTCTTTGTCCAACCTCATTTTTATCCCCTCCACCAAGCTTCTATTTGCTCGTTCCACCTGGCCATTTGCCTGTGGGTGAGCTACGGAGGTGAAATTCGTTGGATCCTCATTTCTTGGCACCCATGCTTTAAATGGGTTATCAATTGCTTCCCATTATCTGAGATGATTATCCCTGGCAAGCCGAAGCGACATACTATGTTTTCCCAAACAAATTTCTTTACCTGGGAGCCTGAGATAGAGGCTAGGGGTTTCGCTTCTACCCATTTGGTGAAGTAATCAATGGCTACTAACAAGAACTTGACTCCTCCGCTGGAGACTGGGAAGGGTCCGACGATATCTATGCCCCACTGATGAAACGGCCATGCAGATGTGACTGAAATCATATCATTTTTAGGTTGCTTGGGCACCGGGCGTACCTCTGGCAGCTTTGGCATTTTTGGATCTCTTCGGTAGCATCTCGATGCATGGAAGGCCAGTAATATCCCAGATTGATTATCTTTGCTACCACGGCTCGCGGTCCTGAGTGCATGCCGCAGGCCCCTTCGTGGACTTCCCTGATCACGTAATTAGCCTCCCTTGGGCCTACGCATCTCAACAAGGGCATGAGGAAGGCTTTTTTGTATAGCGTTCCCTCCACGAGCATTCTCAACTTCCTCGCTTCTTTCTTATCGCTAGGCTCTTCCCCTGTTCTGAGATAGTGGGCTGATAGGAGTCATCCAGTTAGGGTTGGTGTCTTCTATCACTGCACCTATCACTTCTACCTCCGTACTTCTGCGATTCAAAACTTCTATCGAAAATTTTCTTTTTGCCCTCCGGGTGCGCTAGTGATGCCACCTTGCTGGCCGCATCGGCCTTGGCGTTCTCTCCTCTTGGAATTTGTCGGATGTTGAAGTATCTGAAGCTCTCTATGAGGGCGATCACTAGCCCCTTATACTTTGCCATGTTTTCATCCTTGGCTACGAAGTCCTCCCTTCACCTGATTAGCTACTAGAGCTGAGTCTACTCTACCTTCAAGATCTTGTATCTTCATTTTCACTGCTATCGTAGACCAGCCAGCAAAGCTTCATATTCCGCCTCATTGTTCGTGCTTTCAAAGGATAATTCTTTTTAACCGCATATCGCTGAATTCTTCCCCCGTAGGTCCCGAATTGCTAGAGGCCCCATCTATATATAGCGAACCATACCTACCTCATCCTCCGATGGTGTGGGAAGGCAACGTTGTCTTTTTCTCCTCTTGCCGGTTTTATAGGCGGGGGCGGGGGCATTGTTACTTCGGCCTATGAAGTCTGCCAGGACCTTGACCTTTCATGGCCTGTCTTGGCCTATACTCTATCGAATAGCCCCCCAATTCTATGGCCCACTTTGCCAATCTTCCTGACCTTCTCCGGGGGTTGCTAATATGCTCCATGATGGGCGTAGTTCCGTCATGACTACCAATTGGGTAAGCTTGAAGTACCGAGGCAGCCGTCTTGCCGTGTGTTATGAGAGCCACTGCTAGCCTTCTCCATCGGGGGGTAGTTTAACCTCCGCTGCTCGTAGAGCTTTACTTACAAAGTAAACAGGCGTTTGCTTCCCATTTTCTTCCGATATCAACACTGCGCTTACGGTGTTAAGGGAGGCCGCTAGGTATACGAACAGTTCCTTTCCTTCAGTCGGGGCCACCAAGGCCGGTAGCTGTGTTAAGTACCGTTTCAATTCCTAGAAAGCATCTTCGGCTTCGGCTGTCCACACGAAGTCAGTCGGGGCCACCAAGGCCGGTAGCTCTGTCCACACGAAGAAAGCTTACTGTCCACACGAAGTCAGTCGGGGCCACCAAGGCCGGTAGCTCTGGACCTCGCCCAATGTCCCGGGGGATTTCATCTCGGTAATTGCCTTAACCTTGTCGGGGCAAGCCTTGATACCTCTCTCCGTTATAACGTGGCCGAGGAACTTCCCTTCCACCAACCGAATGTACATTTCTTGGGATTTAACTTCATATTGATACTTCTTAATTTCCGGAAGGTTTCCTCAATATCATAGATCATGTCTTCC
>CAJVGC010000409.1:0-23271 GCA_910822075.1 Senecio squalidus
TTAGGGTAGTGTGGGAGTTTGGACTAGAAATTGTAATGTATGGTAAGGTTTTTAGAAAATTAGGGTTTAAAAATACCTATGGGTTTTTAGAATTAGGGTTTTTATTTTAAAAGGGTATTTTTTGTTTGATTGAGTTTTTTATGGATGAATTGGCTTCTAATATCCTTCTTCGGACATTCTTAATGCTATTGTGACCTACGGGATTATGAAACATGAATATCACCCACCTTAACCGTGAATCTAAGTCGTACCGGATGAAATATAGGTTTTATAAGCAAATGAGGGTTTTAATGGGTATAACGTGGTTTGGATGGTTGATTTCGGTTATTATAAAGTTTATTAGGGTAGTGTGGGAGTATGGACTAGAAATTGTAATGTATGGAAAGGTTTTTAGAAAATTAGGGTTTAAAAGTACCTATGGGTTTTTAGAATTAGGGTTTTGATTTTAAAAGGGTATTTTTTGTTTGATTGAGTTTTTTATGGGTGAAATGGCTTCTAATATACTTCTTCGGACATTCTTAATGCTATTGTGTCCTAAGGGATTATGAAACATGAATATCACCCACCTTAACGGTGAATCCAACTCGTACCAGATGAAATATAGGTTTTATAAGGAAATGAGGGTTTTAATGGGTACAACGTGGTTTGGATTGTTGATTTCGGTTATTATAAAGTTTATTAGGGTAGAGTGGGAGTATGGACTAGAAATTGTAATGTATGGTAAGGTTTTTAGAAAACTAGGGTTTAAAAGTACTTATGGGTTTTTAGAATTAGGGTTTTGATTTTAAAAGGCTATTTTTTGTTTGAATGAGATTTTATGGATGAATTGGCTTCTAATATCCTTCTTTGGACATTCTTAATGCTATTGTGACCTACGGGATTATGAAACATGAATATCACCCACCTTAACCGTGAATCTAACTCGTACCGGATGAAATATAGGTTTTATAAGGAAATGAGGGTTTTGATGGGTACAACGTGGTTTGGATTTTTGATTTCGGTTATTATAAAGTTTATTAGGGTAGTGTGGGAGTATGGACTAGAAATTGTAATGTATGGTAAGGTTTTTAGAAAATTAGGGTTTAAAAGTACCTATGGGTTTTTAGAATTAGGGTTTTGATTTTAAAAGGGTATTTTTGTTTGATTGAGTTTTTTATGGATGAAATGGCTTCTAATATCCTTCTTCGGACATTCTTAATGCTATTGTGACCTACGGGATTATGAAACATGAATATCACCCACCTAAACCGTGATTCTAACTCGTACCTGAAGAAATCTAGGTTTTATAAGGAAATTAGGGTATTAATGGGTATAACGTGGTTTGGATTGTTGATTTCGGTTATTATAAAGTTTATTAGGGTAGTGTGGGAGTATGGACTAGAAATTGTAATGTATGGTAAGGTTTTAGAAATTAGGGTTTAAAAGTACCTATGGGTTTTTAGAATTAGGGTTTTGATTTTAAAAGGGTATTTTTTGTTTGATTGAGTTTTTATGGATGAAATGGCTTCTAATATCCTTCTTCGGACATTCTTAATGCTATTGTGACCTACGGGATTATGAAACATGAATATCACCCACCTTAACCGTGAATCTAACTCGTACCGATGAAATATAGGTTTTATAGGAAATGAGGGTTTTAATGGGTATAACGTGGTTTGGATTGTTGATTTCGGTTATTATAAAGTTTATTAGGGTAGTGTGGGAGTATGGACTAGAAATTGTAATGTATGGTAAGGTTTTTAGAAAATTAGGGTTTAAAAGTACCTATGGGTTTTTAGAATTAGGGTTTTGATTTTAAAGGGGTATTTTTGTTTGATTGAGTTTTTTATGGATGAACTGGCGTCTAATATCCTTCTTCGGACATTCTTAATGCTATTGTGACCTACGGGATTATGAAACATGAATATCACCCACCTTAACCGTGAATCTAACTCGTACCGGATGAAATATAGTTTTAATGAGGAAATGAGGGTTTTAATGGGTATAACGTGGTTTGGATTGTTGATTTCGGTTATTATAAAGTTTATTAGGGTAGTGTGGGTGTATGGACTAGAAATTGTAATGTATGGTAAGGTTTTTAGAAAATTAGGGTTTAAAAGTACTTATGGGTTTTTAGAATAAGAGTTTTGATTTTAAAAGGGAATTTTTTTTTTTGAATGAGTTTTTTATGGATGAATTGGCTTCTAATATCCTTCTTCGGACATTCTTAATGCTATTGTGACCTACGGGATTATGAAACATGAATATCGCCCACCTTAACCGTGAATCTAACTCGTATCGGATGAAATATAGGTTTTATAAGGAAATGAGGGTTTTGATGGGTACAAAGTGGTGTGGATTGTTGATTTTGGTTATTATAAAGTTTATTAGGGTAGTGTGGGAGTATGGACTAGAAATTGTAATGTATGGTACAGTTTTTAGAAAATTAGGGTTTAAAAGTACTTCTGGGTTTTTAGAATTAGGGTTTTGATTTTAAAAGGGTAATTTTTGTTTGATTGAGTTTTTTATGGATGAATTGGCTTCTAATATCCTTCTTCGGACATTCTTAATGCTATTGTGACCTACGGGATTATGAAACATGAATATCACCCACCTTAACCGTGAATCTAACTCGTACCGGATGAAATATAGGTTATATAAGGAAATGAGGGTTTTGATGGGTACAACGTGGTTTGGATTGTTGATTTCGGTTATTATAAAGTTTATTAGGGTAATGTGGGAGTATGGACTAGAAATTGTAATGTATGGTACGGTTTTTAGAAAATTAGGGTTTAAAAGTACTTCTGGGTTTTAGAATTAGGGTTTTGATTTTAAAAGGGTAATTTTTGTTTGATTGAGTTTTTTATGGATGAAATGGCTTCTAATAACCTTCTTCAGACATTCTTAATGCTATTGTGACCTACGGGATTATGAAACATGAATATCACCCACCTTAACCGTGATTCTAACTCGTACCTGAAGAAATCTAGGTTTTATAAGGAAATTAGGGTATTGATGGGTATAACCTGGTTTGGATTGTTGATTTCGGTTATTCTAAAGTTTATTAGGGTAGTGTGGGAGTTTGGACTAGAAATTGTAATGTATGGTAAGCTTTTAGAAAATTAGGGTTTAAAAGTACCTATGGGTTTTTAGAATTAGGGTTTTGATTTTAAAAGGGTACTTTTTGTTTGATTGAGTTTTTTATGGATGAAATGGCTTCTAATATCCTTCTTCGGACATTATTAATGCTATTGTGACCTACGGGATTATGAAACATGAATATCACCCACCTAAACCGTGATTCTAACTCGTACCTGAAGAAATCTAGGTTTTATAAGGAAATTAGGGTATTAATGTGTACAACGTAGTTTAGATTGTTGATTTCGGTTATTATAAAGTTTATTAGGGTAGTGTGGGAGTATGGACTAGAAATTGTAATGTATGGAAAGGTTTTTAGAAAATTAAGGTTTAAAAGTACCTATGGGTTTTTAGAATTAGGGTTTTGATTTTAAAAGGGTACTTTTTGTTTGATTGAGGTTTTTATGGATGAAATGGCTTCTAATATCCTTCTTCGGACATTCTTAATGCTATTGTGACCTACGGGATTATGAAACATGAATATCACCCACCTTAACCGTGAATCTAACTCGTACCGGATGAAATATAGTTTTTATAAGGAAATGAGGGTTTTAATGGGTACAACTTGGTTTGGATTGTTGATTTCGGTTATTATAAAGTTTATTAGGGTAGTGTGGGAGTATGGACTAGAAATTGTCATGTATGGTAAGGTTTTTAGAAAATTAGGGTTTAAAAGTACTTATGGGTTTTTAGAATTAGGGTTTTGATTTTAAAAGGGTATTTTTTGTTTGAATGAGTTTTTTATGGATTAATTGGCTTCTAATATCCTTCTTCGGACATTCTTAATGCTATTGTGACCTACGAGATTATGAAACATGAATATCACCCACCTTAACCGTGAATCTAACTCGTACCGGATGAAATATAGGTTTTATAAGGAAATGAGGGTTTTGATGGGTACAACGTGGTTTGGATTGTTGATTTCGGTTATTATAAAGTTTATTAGGGTATTGTGGGAGTATGGACTAGAAATTGTAATGTATGGTACGGTTTTTAGAAAATTAGGGTTTAAAAGTACTTCTGGGTTTTTAGAATTAGGGTTTTGATTTTAAAAGGGTAATTTTTGTTTGATTGAGTTTTTTATGGATGAAATGGCTTCTAATAACCTTCTTCGGACATTCTTAATGCTATTGTGACCTACGGGATTATGAAACATGAATATCACCCACCTTAACCGTGATTCTAACTCGTACCTGAAGAAATCTAGGTTTTATAAGGAAATTAGGGTATTAATGGGTATAATGTGGTTTGGATTGTTGATTTCGGTTATTCTAAAGTTTATTAGGGTAGTGTGGGAGTTTGGACTCGAAATTGTAATGTATGGTAAGGTTTTTAGAAAATTAGGTTTTAAAAGTACCTATGGGTTTTTAGAATTAGGGTTTTGATTTTAAAAGGGTACTTTTTGTTTGATTGAGTTTTTTATGCATGAAATGGCTTCTAATATCCTTCTTAAGACATTCTTAATGCTATTGTGACCTACGGGATTATGAAACATGAATATCACCCACCTAAACCGTGATTCTAAAACCCTAATTCTAAAAACCCATAGGTACTTTTAAACCCTAACGTGAAGAATGTCAGAAAGAAGGATATTAGAAACATGATGAATATCACCCATTATGAAACATGAATATCACCCACCTTAACCGTGAATCTAAGTCGTATCGGATGAAATCTAGGTTTTATAAAGAAAATAGGGTAAACTTTATTAGAATAACCCATTAAAAGTTTGATTTTAAAAGGGTAGTGTGTGACAACCGTCAAAAACTCAAGTCGACAACGCTAACTTTTAACCTCGATACGCTACTTGATACTTGCTTTAATTAACTTTATGTGTTACGTGGCTACGTAGACATACATCTTTAAGCTAAGCTCGATGTAACTCACACAAAACTTTTTAACGTAGGTTTACGTTACTTTAACTCTAAACGTGTGTGTCTCGGAAACGGAATCGGAATCGGAATCAAACCAACAATTGAACTATAAATACCAAGAAAACACCTAATGAACTTTCCTAAGTTCACAACGTATCATAATTAAGAACTTTCAGTTAACAAAAAGGTCCAAAGAAGCGAAAACGTAAAAACAAAAATCAGATAAAATCTGATTTTTAGCCCGGTGCGCAGCACCTCCTACTAGGTGCGCAGCACCGGTTGGCAGATTCAAAATTTTTAAGTTTTATATTCTTACCTCGTTTTTATAATAAATCCAACCAATCACAAACGACTTTTGCACATTATTACTGAATTGTAGCAGACCCAAAACCCCTTTATCACTTACAGTCTACCTTTTCTTTCATTTTCATTTTTCATTTTAAAAAAAAAACACAAACACACACTCCAAAACACACACACTCCACTTTCTCTCTACTCCTCTCTCAAGAACATCACAAATACAGAAAGTTACAGCCCTTAAAATCCATAAAATCACCATTACAAACCATTCAAACATCAAAAGGAAGCAAGAAGAAGCAAAGGATTTCGGTTAAAAAGCTTTTCTACACTTTTGGAGCTCAAAACTCATCTAAAACATCATCTAAACACTTTCATTCGGTAGAAACTCTTCCTTTTTACTTATACTACTATAATAACCAATTGCATGTACGATCTAAGCTCAAAAATCAAGTTTTGATAAAGTTTTATAACCATTTTTATACAAAAACGGGTTTTCAATTAATGATGCTTAGATCTTCAAATTTATGGATAAAAGTTACATATAAACTGAGAAAATGATGATTATTAAGGTTTATAACAATTGCATGTCGAAATCTACCATCAAGATAACCGATTTAACCACCAAAAAACGATTTTTGGAAAAGTCCAGCAAGCAGGTGCTAAGCACCTGCTAACAGGTGCTAAGCACCGAGCAGGTGCTGCGCACCATGAAGCAGGTGCTAAGCACCGAGCTGCTGGCAGCTCCAAAAATCGTTGTTAACTTGATAAAAATCGCCACTTTGAACTTGTTATCTCGAATCTGAATAAAAGCTATTGTAATAAACAAATACTCGTGTTTGGGATGACTTATTTGACATATTACATTTGGATTGAACTTGGTGAATTAGGTTAATAAGTGTTATAAATTGTAAGCGGGAAAGTGGGAAAAATTTGGATTTAGAAACTATAGCGCGGAAGCGCTGCCCAAATTTCGTTAGAACTTTATAAAACACTTCAGTGGCTAAAACATAACTTATCACATTAATAATAACATTAACTTTGGACACTTTTGGACAAGACGTAACAATAACAATTTTGAACGATTTCGGACACAACAATTTTTGTCACTAAGAGTAAATCAAAACATTGCTACTTGTAAAACATTATACGATATACGAATAACAAAGTTAACTAATAACATCATACTTACCCAAGAATTTGGCACATACTAGGATTCCGGTGATTCCGAGCACCTTTCGAGCTATTCCGAGCATGCTACGATCTTCGCAAACAGTGAGTTACAAACCCCTACTCTTTTAAACGCTTTTAATACTTTTTGGGGTGAAATGCGAGTCTTAGGCTTAACTATATTTAAGCTGAAAAACGCTTTACTACTTGAATGCTAAACGAAAACTATTTGTTACTCGAAAACTATTGTGAAACGCTTTGTTACTCGAAAACTATTGTGAAACGCTTTGTTACTCGAAAACTATTGTGAAACGCTTTGTTACTCGAAAACTATTGTGAAACGCTTTGTTACTCGAAAACTATTGTGAAACGCTTTGGTACTCGAAAACTATTATGAAAACGATTTGATACTCAATGCTATTACGAAACACTTATGTATTTTGAATGCTAATATGAAATGCTTTGATAACGAATACTAAAACGAATAACTATTTTGCCGGCATTGTTGAGGGTTTTGCCAACAATGTCGAGGACACGAAAGCTATATTTGCCAATGACTAAAACAATCGATCGTCATGTTGCGGACTTTGTACAACATGGACGTGAGAAACCATTGAAAATTCCCGAAAACTACCAAGGACATTAGTTGCTATTAATCCCTTTGGAAAGGACCGTTAGTAGATATGGATAGCGCTATTAGGGTAGATTGACCCTCACCACAACGACCTATAACGATGGTGCATAATACTAAATGGGTAGGCTTTAGGCTTAGCAACGATCATTGGGCAATACTAGGATTGTCACATAGTCGCGCTATGTGGTCAATGCCTACGAACACGAAAACTAAACTACGCATTGCTATGCGTCAATCTTTTGAAAGCTATACTTTACGCATGGTTATGGGGCTACTTTTGAATACTATACTTTTCGCATGTTTATGCGACAACTACATGAATGTTATATTTTACGCATTGCTATGCGTCGAAACCTGTTTTACTTATACTTTACGCATTGCTATGCGTCAACGTTTTGATTACTTAAAACTTTGTAGCTCACTAACTACGTCTCCCGTAGTTAACACTTGACTCGTATTTTCAGGTTACGATTAAGCTTGCTGATGACTATATGCTTTGGGCTGATGACTTCAAGAATGGGAAAGGGTTCGGGTGGCTTGGCTATGAACACTTAACTTGTATTTCGGATATGCAAACGATGCTTTAAACATTTGTAAACCTTTGAAGCTATGTTTCTTTAATATAATTTGGTGTGGAATTATAAACTTGTGTATCGAATGCTATTGCTCTTCACATTCCGTGTTTCCGCTTTGGCGGGGTGTGACAGACTTGGTATCAGAGCGCAAGGTTATAGTGAATGCCGATTTTTCAAAAATCAAACTATAACCGATTTCTAAAAACGAAAGACTTTATTTAACCAAAACGTGAAGGCATTGTTTAACTTGAATTATTCGTAGCCTGATCACCTATGAATAATTTGGACTAAATTATGCCAGAGCGGGATTGGTAAACATTAAACGAACCTCCCCGGGAATTCTTGAAGTCAGACCCACACAGACCTAGATGCTATACTTAAGATACTCTATGTGCTCAGCTTATTACTAACACTAACGTGAGTCGTATCTTCGAACTAACTAGTCCCCGAATTAGGCTAGGCCGAGTGGGAAAGAGTTAGCTTCGCCCGACAACGAAACGTTGTACGCTTTAGAATGATGCTAAGATGACATTAAGACTTAGTGGGAATTTGGTCCCAATCACCTTTCTACGATGCGACGAAAGGACGAATGCAATCGTGTCAGACGATGAGGTGGATACCCGACGAATACTCTTGAGGACTCACACCTTCCCTACGAACTCGATATACATTGCGATACCTTGTTGAGGTACATGAGCGGTGAGCTAACACCATCGTAAACTATTACATTACCGTATAACGACTTAGATCTGGACTAGTTCATACTGTCCCTTACCGACTATATCACCCTCTCTCTCGACAGAGACGACACATTCTCGACTATCATCACCGTATACAACCTATCCCACTAATATTTACGCGACGCCTTTTTTTGGAAACTGAAAAGTATTCTCGCGTAAGACATGAGTGCAGTTGCAACTCGACATACTAAGTGATGCGCCCAAGATATCAGATAACTACGGATTAACACTGGAAGACATGATGGGTTCATGCGACAAGTTTATGGATCTCCAGAGATGGTCCAGAAGCCAATGTATCACAACACTCGTATTCACGAACTATCACTCGACATACTTCATACCAAATAAAGGATACATAGGGAAGTCTAGACAACTCGATGCTAGTGGTGGAATTGCTACACGTAAGAGTTTTGAAAATCACTATTATCGCTCGCTCGCCTTAGTGCACCCAATATAGTAATCTTCGGTCGACACGAATTCTTAATCTAAATCGCATGATATCCCCCTAGCATAAACATGTACGCCGCATACCTTACTTTCACTTATCGACCTTATAATCATGCGAAATGATGGACAAAAATTGATGGTACTCGATTAAAGGACTAGCATTTATGAAATCGCAAGGAAATCTCAAACTTATTTAGGGAATCGTTGGTCAGTTTGGATTCCTAAACTCGAATACAAATCTAAGGTAACTTCAAAACAAGGTAGGTTTTGAAAGCACATCCTAAAACGAAGGATCATCACGAAGATATGATCACACTCTTATATTACGGTAAAACCATGGAATAGTTACTTGTCAAACATGTTGAAGTCATGTCTCTACAAGGAAATCATCTAAACATCTGCTCTACAATAAGACCTTATTCACACAAGGCGACATGGGGAGGACAAGGCGAAACCTTATATCCGAAAACACTTACGACCGAGGTTATGGCTCATTGCTATTTAACCAAGAAGGTGCCTAGGGAAACCGATTAGCAGTAAGGGAGTACCAGAAGTATTTCCTGGTGACTTGCCCGAACTATTACTAGTTCATTTAGTAAACTTAAACATTAACTCAATACTCAGCACAACCCTTTCATCCCGAACATCTTACAAGCTAGAACCTTCGTGATACGAACTGAGGAAGCGAGATACGACCCCCAAGTAATTGCAGCTTTGACACAGTAATAGAAACGGATTGGTTGACCATTCAAGATGCGAAAATCTTTTGCTTAGATAAGACGATTAGGATGTCGTTAGAAGTTGGGAAGTAATTAATAGTACAAGGAGACAGGCCAGGGCAAACTTCGAAACTTATACCGCTAATGAAAACGCGCAAATACTTGAATAAGGGCTGCTTTACATTGTTAGTAAACGTAAAAGACGAACAAACACAAGCAACAGACCTTAAGGACATGCCGATAGTTAGGGACTATCCGGAGGCATTTCCCGAAGAACTATTAGAACTACCACCACTGAGGCAAGTAGAGCTTAGAATCGAAGAAATTCCAGGAGCGACACGAGTGGCAGGGACACCATCCCAACTAACTCCGACTGAGATGCAAGGACTATGCAACCAAGTTCATGATTCATTGGATAAGGATTTATCCGACCAAGCTTATCACCATGGGGAAAGCCGATCCTATTTGTTGGAAAGGAATATGGATCGTTCCGCATGTGTAACGACTACCGAGTATTGGATAAACTAACCGTCAAGAACCGATACCCTCCTCCACGGATCGAAGATATTTTAATCTACTCGCGCACCAAGGGAAAATCGCGCAGAGCACTTAAAACTATTATTGGAATTACTCAAGGAACAACAACTTTACGCAAACCTTTCTAATTGTGAATCCTGGCTGCGTGACGTCAAATTTCCCGGTCACGTAGTTAATGGATCCGAAATTCACATTGATCCATCAAAAATCGAAACTATATGGAATTGGAAAGCTCTCAAAGTCCGACAGAAATCCGCGAATTTTCAGGACTAGCTGGTTATTACCGACGATTCATTCAAGATTTCCCTAAAGATAGCTAAACCCCTAACGAAGTTAACTCAAAAGAACGAGAAGTTCAACTGGGGAGATGCCCAAGAACAAGCCTTCAATATCCTAAAAACGAGACTATGCAACGCTCCGATTATAACTCCTCCTGAGGGAAACGAAGGCTTTGTAGTATATTGTGACGCAACCAACCTAGGATTAGGTTGTGTATTGATGCAACGAAATAAGGTCATAGCTTACGCATCGCGACAACTTAAGAAACACGAGGTCAGCTACGCTACACACGACTTAGAACTAGGAGCGATAGTTTTTGCCCTCGAAATCTGGAGACAGTATCTCCACGGAACGAAATGCACGGTATTCACGGACCATAGGAGTCTGCAACACCCACTAGATCAGAAACTACTCAACATGAGGAAAAGGAGATGGTTGGAACTCCTTAGCGACTACGACTGCGATATCAAGTATCACCCTGGCAAAGCAAACGTCGTAGCAGATGCCTTGAGTAGGAAAGAAAGGCAACAGACGACACGAGTATGTACATTAGTAATCTACCTTAAACCCGACTTAAGGGCGCGTATAGCAATTGCTCAGCATGAGGCTTTAAAAGCAGATAACATAAAGGTCGAAACTTTGCACAAACACGATAAGGATTTTGTAAGGAAGGACGACGATATCTATTATTTTAAGGATCGAGCCTGGATTCCCCCAACTAACGGATTGAGGAACGCCATGATGGATGAAGCGCACCGAAAACGATACTCCATTAATCCAAGGTTGAGCGAGATGTATAAGGACCTCAAGGAACACTACTGGTAGCCTGAAATGAAACGAGACGCTGCTTTGTACGTACAGAAATGCCGTACCTGCGAGGAAGTGAAGGCCGAATAACAAAAGCCATCCGGATTACTACAGCAACCTGAAATTCCCGAGTGGAAATGGGAACAAATCACAATGAACCGTCAAGGTCACCTCGAACATCAAAAGGTAACGACATGATCTAGGTTGTAGTAGATCGACTAACGAAGTCAGCATACTCTATTCCCATCGAGGAAAGTTTTAACGTGGAAAAACTTGTCCAAATGTACATCAATGAGGTAGTGACTCGTCACGGAATACCCACGTCAATTATCTCGGACAGAGATACTCGCTTCACTTCCAGATTTTGGAAGGCATTCCAAGAATCTTCTGGCACACGATTATATTTAAACACGGCTTGCTATCCACGGACCGATGGTCAAAGCGAACTTACAATACAAGTCTTAGGTGATATGCTAAAAGCATGTGTTATTGACTTCGGAGGAAGTCAGGATAATCATATACCACAAACAGGATTTCCCTATAACAATAGTTATCGCGCTAGTATCAAGTGTGCGCCTTTTTAGCTCTATACGAAAGGAAATGCGAATCTCCACTAGCACGGATGGAGTGCAAGAAACGATCGATAAATCACAACGATAAAGGAATGACTAAGACTGCTAGAAATCATCGAAAGAGTTACGCTGAGATGCGCAGAAAAGACTTAGAATCTCAAATCGGCGACAAAGTACTTCTAAAGGTGTCACCTTGGAAAGGTGCAACACGCCGCGGAAAACACTAGAAAACTGAACCCCAGATACGTAGGACCATTTGAGATACTCGAAAGAGTAGGTCCAGTTGCGTATCGCTTAGAACTACCATAAGAGCACGATAACATACATAAAACTTTTCATGTGTCGATACTAAAAAAGTACTCATCGAACGAAACACTTATTACACCTTTAGAAGAAGTACAACTAGACAAAGAACTTCAACTCGACGAAGAACCGATTGATATTATAGATCGCGAAACTAAGAGACTAAGGCACAGTAAAATCCCTATAGTAAGGGTACGTTGGAACGCTACACGAGGCCCCGAATATACCTGGGAACGAGAGGATCAGAAGATGCTTAAGTATCCTCATCTCTTCACTTCTCCCACAACGAACACTACAAGTTGAAATTTCGGGACGAAATTCTTTCAACGTGGGGAGAATGTGACAACCGTCAAAAACTCAAGTCGACAACGCTAACTTTTAACCTCGATACGCTACTTGATACTTGCTTTAATTAACTTTATGTGTTACGTGGCTACGTAGACATACATCTTTAAGCTAAGCTCGATGTAACTCACACAAAACTTTTTAACGTAGGTTTACGTTACTTTAACTCTAAACGTGTGTGTCTCGGAAACGGAATCGGAATCGGAATCAAACCAACAATTGAACTATAAATACCAAGAAAACACCTAATGAACTTTCCTAAGTTCACAACGTATCATAATTAAGAACTTTCAGTTAACAAAAAGGTCCAAAGAAGCGAAAACGTAAAAACAAAAATCAGATAAAATCTGATTTTTAGCCCGGTGCGCAGCACCTCCTACTAGGTGCGCAGCACCGGTTGGCAGATTCAAAATTTTTAAGTTTTATATTCTTACCTCGTTTTTATAATAAATCCAACCAATCACAAACGACCTTTGCACATTATTACTGAATTGTAGCAGACCCAAAACCCCTTTATCACTTACACTCTACCTTTTCTTTCATTTTCATTTTTCATTTAAAAAAAAAAACACAAACACACACTCCAAAACACACACACTCCACTTTCTCTCTACTCCTCTCTCAAGAACATCACAAATACAGAAAGTTACAGCCCTTAAAATCCATAAAATCACCATTACAAACCATTCAAACATCAAAAGGAAGCAAGAAGAAGCAAAGGATTTTGGTTAAAAAGCTTTTCTACACTTTTGGAGCTCAAAACTCATCTAAAACATCATCTAAACACTTTCATTCGGTAGAAACTCTTCCTTTTTACTTATACTACTATAATAACCAATTGCATGTACGATCTAAGCTCAAAAATCAAGTTTTGATAAAGTTTTATAACCATTTTTATACAAAAACGGGTTTTCAATTAATGATGCTTAGATCTTCAAATTTATGGATAAAAGTTACATATAAACTGAGAAAATGATGATTATTAAGGTTTATAACAATTGCATGTCGAAATCTACCATCAAGATAACCGATTTAACCACCAAAAAACGATTTTTGGAAAAGTCCAGCAAGCAGGTGCTAAGCACCTGCTAACAGGTGCTAAGCACCGAGCAGGTGCTGCGCACCATGAAGCAGGTGCTAAGCACCGAGCTGCTGGCAGCTCCAAAAATCGTTGTTAACTTGATAAAAATCGCCACTTTGAACTTGTTATCTCGAATCTGAATAAAAGCTATTGTAATAAACAAATACTCGTGTTTGGGATGACTTATTTGACATATTACATTTGGATTGAACTTGGTGAATTAGGTTAATAAGTGTTATAAATTGTAAGCGGGAAAGTGGGAAAAATTTGGATTTAGAAACTATAGCGCGGAAGCGCTGCCCAAATTTCGTTAGAACTTTATAAAACACTTCAGTGGCTAAAACATAACTTATCACATTAATAATAACATTAACTTTGGACACTTTTGGACAAGACGTAACAATAACAATTTTGAACGATTTCGGACACAACAATTTTTGTCACTAAGAGTAAATCAAAACATTGCTACTTGTAAAACATTATACGATATACGAATAACAAAGTTAACTAATAACATCATACTTACCCAAGAATTTGGCACATACTAGGATTCCGGTGATTCCGAGCACCTTTCGAGCTATTCCGACCATGCTACGATCTTCGCAAACAGTGTGTTACAAACCCCTACTCTTTTAAACGCTTTTAATACTTTTTGGGGTGAAATGCGAGTCTTAGGCTTAACTATATTTAAGCTGAAAAACGCTTTACTACTTGAATGCTAAACGAAAACTATTTGTTACTCGAAAACTATTGTGAAACGCTTTGTTACTCGAAAACTATTGTGAAACGCTTTGTTACTCGAAAACTATTGTGAAACGCTTTGTTACTCGAAAACTATTGTGAAACGCTTTGTTACTCGAAAACTATTGTGAAACGCTTTGGTACTCGAAAACTATTATGAAAACGATTTGATACTCAATGCTATTACGAAACACTTATGTATTTTGAATGCTAATATGAAATGCTTTGATAACGAATACTAAAACGAATAACTATTTTGCCGGCATTGTTGAGGGTTTTGCCAACAATGTCGAGGACACGAAAGCTATATTTGCCAATGACTAAAACAATCGATCGTCATGTTGCGGACTTTGTACAACATGGACGTGAGAAACCATTGAAAATTCCCGAAAACTACCAAGGACATTAGTTGCTATTAATCCCTTTGGAAAGGACCGTTAGTAGATATGGATAGCGCTATTAGGGTAGATTGACCCTCACCACAACGACCTATAACGATGGTGCATAATACTAAATGGGTAGGCTTTAGGCTTAGCAACGATCATTGGGCAATACTAGGATTGTCACATAGTCGCGCTATGTGGTCAATGCCTACGAACACGAAAACTAAACTACGCATTGCTATGCGTCAATCTTTTGAAAGCTATACTTTACGCATGGTTATGGGGCTACTTTTGAATACTATACTTTTCGCATTTTTATGCGATAACTACATGAATGTTATATTTTACGCATTGCTATGCGTCGAAACCTGTTTTACTTATACTTTACGCATTGCTATGCGTCAACGTTTTGATTACTTAAAACTTTGTAGCTCACTAACTACGTCTCCCGTAGTTAACACTTGACTCGTATTTTCAGGTTACGATTAAGCTTGCTGATGACTATATGCTTTGGGCTGATGACTTCAAGAATGGGAAAGGGTTCGGGTGGCTTGGCTATGAACACTTAACTTGTATTTCGGATATGCAAACGATGCTTTAAACATTTGTAGACCTTTGAAGCTATGTTTCTTTAATATAATTTGGTGTGGAATTATAAACTTGTGTATCGAATGCTATTGCTCTTCACATTCCGTGTTTCCGCTTTGGCGGGGTGTGACATAGTGTCAGGTTCTTTTTGACCTACGGGATTATGAAACATGAGTATCACCCACCTAAACCGTGATTCTAACTCGTACCGGAAGAAATTTAGGTTTTATAAGGAAATTAGGGTATTAATGGGTACAACGTGGTTTGGATTGTTTATTTCGGTTATTATAAAGTTTATTAGGGTAGTGTGGGAGTTTGGACTACAAATTGTAATGTATGGTAAGGTTTTTAGAAAATTAGGGTTTAAAATTACTTATGGGTTTTTAGAATTAGGTTTTGATTTTAAAAGGGTATTTTTTGTTTGATTGAGTTTTTTATGGATGAAATGGCTTCTAATATCCTTCTTCAGACATTCTTAATGCTATTGTGACCTACGGGATTATGAAACATGAATATCACCCACCTTAACGGTGAATCTAACTCGTACCGGATGAAATATAGGTTTTATAAGGAAATTAGGGTATGAATGTGTATAACGTGGTTTAGATTGTTGATTTCGGTTATTCTAAAGTTTATTAGGGTAGTGTGGGAGTTTGGACTAGAAATTGTAATGTATGGAAAGGTTTTTAGAAAATTAGGGTTTAAAAGTACCTATGGGTTTTTAGAATTAGGGTTTTGATTTTAAAAGGGTATTTTTTGTTTGATTGAGTTTTTTATGGATGAAATGGCTTCTAATATCCTTCTTCAGACATTCTTCAAGTCTATTTGACCTACGAGATTATGAAACATGAATATACCCCACCTAAACCGTGATTCTAACTCGTACCGAAGAAATCTAGGTTTTATAAGGAAATTAGGGTATTAATGGGTAAAACGTGGTTTGGATTGTTGATTTCGGTTATTATAAATGTTATTAGGGTAGTGTGGGAGTATGGACTAGAAATTGTAATGTATGGAAAGGTTTTTAGAAAATTAGGGTTTAAAAGTACCTATGGGTTTTTAGAATTAGGGTTTTGATTTTAAAAGGGTATTTTTTGTTTGATTGAGTTTTTTATGGATGAAATGGCTTCTAATATCCTTCTTCAGACATTCTTCACGTCATTTTGATCTACGGGATTATGAAACATGAATACACCCACCTAAACCGTGATTCTAACTCGTACCGGAAGAAATATAGGTTTTATAAGGAAATGAGGGTATTAATGGGTACAACGTGGTTTGGATTGTTGATTTCGGTTATTATAAAGTTTATTAGGGTAGTGTGGGAGTATGGACTAGAAATTGTAATGTATGGTAAGGTTTTTAGAAAATTAGGGTTTAAAAGTACCTATGGGTTTTTAGAATTAGGGTTTTGATTTTAAAAGGGTATTTTTTGTTTGATTGAGTTTTTTATGGATGAAATGGCTTCTAATATCCTTCTTCAGACATTCTTAATGCTATTGTGACCTACGGGATTATGAAACATGAATATCACCCACCTAAACCGTGATTCTAACTCGTACCGGAAGAAATCTAGGTTTTATAAGGAAATTAGGGTATTAATGGGTATAACGTGGTTTGGATTGTTGATTTCGGTTATTATAAAGTTTATTAGGGTAGTGTGGGAGTATGGACTAGAAATTGTAATGTATGGTAAGGTTTTTAGAAAATTAGGGTTTAAAAGTACCTATGGGTTTTTAGAATTAGGGTTTTGATTTTAAAAGGGTATTTTTTGTTTGATTGAGTTTTTTATGGATGAAATGGCTTCTAATATCCTTCTTCAGACATTCTTAATGCTATTGTGACCTACGGGATTATGAAACATGAATATCACCCACCTTAACCGTGAATCTAACTCGTACCGGAAGAAATATAGGTTTTATAAGGAAATTAGGGTTTGAATGGGTATAACGTGGTTTGGATTGTTGATTTCGGTTATTATAAAGTTTATTAGGGTAGTGTGGGAGTATGGACTAGAAATTGTAATGTATGGAAAGGTTTTTAGAAAATTAGGGTTTAGAAGTACCTATGGGTTTTTAGAATTAGGGTTTTGATTTTAAAAGGGTACTTTTTGTTTGATTGAGTTTTTTATAGATGAAATGGCTTCTAATATCCTTCTTCAGACATTATTCACGTCATTTTGATCTACGGGATTATGAAACATGAATATCACCCACCTAAACCGTGATTCTGACTCGTACCTGAAGAAATGTAGGTTTTATAAGGAAATTAGGGTTTTAATGGGTATAACGAGTTAGAATCACGGTTTACGGGATTATGAAACATGAATATCACCCACCTTAACCGTGATTCTAACTCGTACCGGATGAAATATAGTTTTTATAAGGAAATGAGGGTTTTAATGGGTATAACGTGGTTTGGATTGTTGATTTCGGTTATTATAAAATTTATTAGGGTAGTGTGGGAGTATGGACTAGAAATTGTAATGTATGGTAGGTTTTTAGAAAATTAGGGTTTAAAAGTACCTATGGGTTTATAGAATTAGGGTTTTTATTTTAAAAGGGTATTTTTTGTTTGATTAAGTTTTTTATGGATGAAATGGCTTCTAATATCCTTCTTCAGACATTCTTCAGGTTTATTACAATTTTCTAGTCCCAACTCCCACACTACCCTAATAAACTTTAGAATAATAGCATTAAGAATGTCTGAAGAGGGATATTAGAAGCCATTTATGGTTTTTAGAAAATTAGGGTTTAAAAGTACCTATGGATGAAATGTAATAATGTCTTAAGAATATTTTCAATGCTATTATTGTGAGAATATTTTAATAAACTTTATAATAATGGCTTCACAATTGCATTAAGAATGTCCGAAGAAGGTTATTAGAAGCCATTTCATCCATAAAAAACTCAATCAAACAAAAAATACCCTTTTAAAATAAAAACCCTAATTCTATAAACCCATAAGTACTTTTAAAAGGGTATTTATGGGTAGTGTGGGAGTTTGGACTAGAAATTGTAATGTATGGTAAGGTTTTTAGAAAATTAGGGTTTAAAATTACTTATTCGGTAAGGTATTAGGGTACAACGTGGTTTGGATTGTTGATTTCGGTTATTATAAAGTTTATTAGGGTAGTGTGGGAGTAT
This sequence comes from Senecio squalidus, assembly GCA_910822075.1. Taxonomy (NCBI): domain Eukaryota; kingdom Viridiplantae; phylum Streptophyta; class Magnoliopsida; order Asterales; family Asteraceae; genus Senecio; species Senecio squalidus. The sequence goes on from CAJVGC010000409.1 coordinate 18,356, forward strand.
GGACTAGAAATTGTAATATATGGAAAGGTTATTTGAAAATTAGGGTTTAAAAGTACTTATTGGTTTTTAGAATTAGGGTTTTGATTTTAAAAGGGTATTTTTTGTTTGATTGAGTTTTTTATGGATGAAATGGCTTCTAATATACTTCTTCAGACATTCTTAATGCTATTGTGACCTACGGGATTATGAAACATGAGTATCACCCCCCCTAAACCGTGATTCTAACTCGTACCGGAAGAAATCTAGGTTTTATAAGGAAATTAGGGTATTAATGGGTACAACGTGCTTTGGATTGTTGATTTCGGTTATTATAGAGTTTATTAGGGTAGTGTGGGAGTAATATCACCCACCTAAACCGTGATTCTAACTCGTACCGGAAGAAATCTAGGTTTTATAAAGAAATTAGGGTATTAATGGGTACAACGTGGTTTGGATTGTTGATTTCGGTTATTATACAGAAATTAGGGTATTCACGGTTTTAAAAAACTCAATCAAACAAAATATACCCTTTTAAAATCAAAACCCTAATTCTAAAAACCCATAAGTACTTTTAAACCCTAATTTTCTAAAAACCTTTCCATACATTACAATTTCTAGTCCAAACTCCCACACTACCCTAATAACTTTGTAATAACCGAAATCAACAATCCAAACCACGTTGTACCCATTAATACCCTAATTTCCTTATAAAACCTAGATTTCTTCCGGTACGAGTTAGAATCACGGTTAAGGTGGGTGATACTCATGTTTCATAATCCCGTAGGTCAAAATAACCTTAAAGAATGTCTGAAGAAGGATATTAGAAGCCATTTCATCCATAAAAAACTCAATCAAACAAAAAGTACCCTTTTAAAATCAAAACCCTAATTCTAAAAACCCATAGGTACTTTTAAAACCTAATTTTCTAAACGTTTACCATACATTACAATTTCTAGTCCAAACTCCCACACTACTCTAATAAACTTTATAATAACCGAAATCAACCATCCAAACCACGTTATACCCATTAAAACCCTCATTTCATTATAAAACCTATATTTCATCCGGTACGAGTTAGATTCACCGTTAAGGTGGGTGATATTCATGTTTCATAATCTCGTAGGTCACAATAGCATTAAGAATGTCCGAAGAAGGATATTAGAAGCCATTTCATCCATAAAAAACTCAATCAAACAAAAAATACCCTTTTAAAATCAAAACCCTAATTCTAAAAACCCATAAGTACTTTTAAACCCTAATTTTCAAATAACTTTTCCATACATTACAATTTCTAGTCCATACTCCCACACTACCCTAATAAACTTTATAATAACCGAATATCCTTCTTCAGACTCCCACACTACCCTAATAAACTTTATAATAACCGAAATCAACAATCCAAACCACGTTGTACCCATTTATACCCTAATTTCTTTATAAAACCTAGATTTCTTCCGGTACGAGTTAGAATCACGGTTTAGGTGGGTGATATTCATGTTTCATAATCCCGTAGGTCACAATAGCATTAAGAATGTCTGAAGAAGTATATTAGAAGCCAATTCATCCATAAAAAACTCAATCAAACAAAAATCACGTTATACCCATTAAAACCCTCATTTCCTTATAAAACCTAGATTTCTTCCGGTACGAGTTAGAATCACGGTTTAGGTGGGTGATACTCCTGTTTCTTAATGCTATTGTGACCTACGGGATTATGAAACATGAATATCACCCACCTAAACCGTGATTCTAACTCGTACCGGAAGAAATCTAGGTTTTATAAAGAAATTAGGGTATTAATGGGTACAACGTGGTTTGGATTGTTGATTTCGGTTATTATAAAGTTTATTAGGGTAGTGTGGGAGTTTGGACCCACCTAAACCGTGATTCTAACTCGTACCGGATGAAATATAGGTTTTATAAGTAAAATAGGGTATTAATGGGTACAACGTGGTTTGGATTGTTTATTTCGGTTATTATAAAGTTTATTAGGGTAGTGTGGGAGTATGAACTAGAAATTGTAATGTATGGTACGCTTTTAGAAAATTAGGGTTTAAAAGTACTTATGGGTTTTTAGAATTAGGGTTTTGATTTTAAAAGGGTATTTTTTGTTTGATTGAGTTTTTTATGGATGAAATGGCTTCTAATATCCTTCTTCAGACATTCTTAATTCTATTGTGACCTACGGGATTATGAAACATGAATATCAACCACCCTAACCGTGAATCTAACTCGTACCGGATGAAATATAGGTTTTATAAGGAAATGAGGGTTTTAATGGGTATAATGTGGTTTGGATTGTTGATTTCGGTTATTACAAAGTTTATTAGGGTAGTGTGGGAGTATGGACTAGAAATTGTAATGTATGGTAAGGTTTTTAGAAAATTAGGGTTTAAAAGTACTTATGGGTTTTTAGAATTAGGGTTTTGATTTTAAGAGGGTATTTTTGTTTGATTGAGTTTTTTATGGATGAAATGGCTTCTAATATCCTTCTTCAGACATTCTTCACGTCTTTTTGACCTACGGGATTATGAAACATGAATATCACCCACCTAAACCGTGATTCTAACTCGTACCGGAAGAAATCTAGGTTTTATAAGGAAATTAGGGTATTAATGGGTACAACGTGGTTTGGATTGTTTATTTCGGTTATTATAAAGTTTATTAGGGTAGTGTGGGAGTATGAACTAGAAATTGTAATGTATGGTAAGCTTTTAGAAAATTAGGGTTTAAAAGTACCTATGGGTTTTTAGAATTAGGGTTTTGATTTTAAAAGGGTATTTTTTGTTTGATTGAGTTTTTTATGGATGAAATGGCTTCTAATATCCTTCTTCAGACATTATTCACGTTATTTTGACCTACGGGATTATGAAACATGAGTATCACCCACCTAAACCGTGATTCTAACTCGTACCGGAAGAAATCTAGGTTTTATAAGGAAATTAGGGTATTAATGGGTACAACGTGGTTTGGGTTGTTGATTTCGGTTATTATAAAGTTTATTAGGGTAGTGTAGGAATATTGAATAGAAATTGTAATGTATAACAATTAGGGTTTTTATTTTAAAAGAAATCAACAATCTAAACCACGTTATACCCATTAATACCCTAATTTCCTTATAAAACCTAGATTTCTTCCGGTACGAGTTAGAATCACGGTTTAGGTGGGTGATACTCATGTTTCATAATCCCGTAGGTCAAAAAGACGTGAAGAATGTCTGAAGAAGGATATTAGAAGCCATTTCATCCATAAAAAACTCAATCAAACAAAAAGTACCCTTTTAAAATCAAAACCCTAATTCTAAAAACCATAGGTACTTTTAAACCCTAATTTTCTAAAAACCTTTCCATACATTACATTTCTAGTCCATACTCCCACACTACCCTAATAAACTTTATAATAACCGAAATCAACAATCCAAACCACGTTATACCCATTAAAACCCTCATTTCCTTATAAAACCTATATTTCATCCGGTACGAGTTAGAATCACGGTTTAGGTGGGTGATATTCATGTTTCATAATCCCGTAGGTCACAATGACGTGAATAATGTCTGAAGAAGGATATTAGAAGCCATTTCATCCATAAAAAACTCAATCAAACAAAAAATACCCTTTTAAAATCAAAACCCTAATTCTAAAAACCCATAGGTACTTTTAAACCCTAATTTTCTAAAAAGCTTTCCATACATTACAATTTCTAGTCCAAACTCCCTCACTACCCTAATAAACTTTATAATAACCGAAATCAACAATCCAAACCAAGTTATACCCATTAATACCCTAATTTCCTTATAAAACCTAGATTTCTTCCGGTACGAGTTAGAATCACGGTTTAGGTGGGTGATACTCATGTTTCATAATCCCGTAGATCAAAATGACGTGAAGAATTTCTGAAGAAGGATATTAGAAGCCATTTCATCCATAAAAAACTCAATTAAACAAATAATACCCTTTTAAAATCAAAACCCTAATTCTAAAAACCCATAGGTACTTTTAATCCCTAATTTTCTAAAAACCTTACCATACATTACAATTTCTAGTCCATACTCCTACACTACCCTAATAAACTTTATAATAACCGAAATCAACAATCCAAACCACGTTATACCCATTCAAACCCTCATTTCCTTATAAAACCTATATTTCATCCGGTACGAGTTAGAATCACGGTTTAGGTGGGTGATATTCATGTTTCATAATCCCGTAGGTCACAATAGCATTAAGAATGTCTGAAGAAGTATATTAGAAGCCATTTCATCCATAAAAAACTCAATCAAACAAAAATACCCTTTTAAAATCAAAACCCTAATTCTAAAAACCCATAGGTACTTTTAAACCCTAATTTTCTAAAAACCTTTCCATACATTACAATTTCTAGTCCAAACTCCCACACTACCCTAATAAACTTTATAATAACCGAAATCAACAATCCAAACCACGTTGTACCCATTAATACCCTAATTTCCTTATAAAACCTAGATTTCTTCCGGTACGAGTTAGTATCACGGTTTAGGTGGGTGATATTCATGTTTCATAATCCCGTAGGTCAAAATACGCGAAGAATGTCTGAAGAAGGATATTGAAGCCATTTCATCCATAAAAAACTCAATCAAACAAAAAATACCCTTTTAAAATCAAAACCCTAATTCTAAAAACCCATAGGTACTTTTAAACCCTAATTTTCTAAAAGCTTACCATACATTACAATTTCTAGTCCATACTCCCACACTACCCTAATAAACTTTATAATAACCGAAATCAACAATCCAAACCACGTTGTACCCATTAAACCCTCATTTCCTTATAAAACCTATATTTCTTCCGGTACGAGTTAGAATCACGGTTTAGGTGGGTGATATTCATGTTTCATAATCCCGTAGGTCAAAATAACGTGAAGAATGTCTGAAGAAGGATATTAGAAGCCATTTCATCCA
>CAJVGC010000410.1:0-20686 GCA_910822075.1 Senecio squalidus
AAAAGTACCTATGGGTTTTTAAAATTTGGGTTTTGATTTTAAAATGGTATATTTGATTTGATTTAGTTTTAAATGGATTAAATGGCTTCAAATACTATTCTTAATACATTCTTAATGCTATTGTAACGTAGGGGATTATTTGACATCAGTATCACACACCTAAACGTAATTCTAACTCGTACGGGATGTAATCTAGGTTTTACAATAAAATAAGAGTTTTATAGGGTATAAATTGGTTTGAATAGTTGATATAGGTAATTTTAAAGTTTATTAGGCTAGTGTGGAAGTTTGGATTAGAAACGGAATTGTACGGTACGGTGTTGTAATCTTTAGTTGATAAAAGTACCTATGGGTTTTTAAAATTTGGGTTTTGATTTTAAAATGGTATATTTGATTTGATTTAGTTTTAAATGGATTAAATGGCTTCAAATACTATTCTTAATACATTCTTAATGCTATTGTAACGTAGGGGATTATTTGACATCAGTATCACACACCTAAACGTAATTCTAACTCGTACGGGATGTAATCTAGGTTTTACAATAAAATAAGAGTTTTATTGGGTATAAATTGGTTTGAATAGTTGATATAGGTAATTTTAAAGTTTATTAGGGCTAGTGTGGAAGTTTGGATTAGAAACGGAATTGTACGGTACGGTGTTGTAATCTTTAGTTGATAAAAGTACCTATGGGTTTTTAAAATTTGGGTTTTGATTTTAAAATGGTATATTTGATTTGATTTAGTTTTAAATGGATTAAATGGCTTCAAATACTATTCTTAATACATTCTTAATGCTATTGTAACGTAGGGGATTATTTGACATCAGTATCACACACCTAAACGTAATTCTAACTCGTACGGGATGTAATCTAGGTTTTACAATAAAATAAGAGTTTTATTGGGTATAAATTGGTTTGAATAGTTGATATAGGTAATTTTAAAGTTTATTAGGCTAGTGTGGAAGTTTGGATTAGAAACGGAATTGTACGGTACGGTGTTGTAATCTTTAGTTGATAAAAGTACCTATGGGTTTTTAAAATTTGGGTTTTGATTTTAAAATGGTATATTTGATTTGATTTAGTTTTAAATGGATTAAATGGCTTCAAATACTATTCTTAATACATTCTTAATGCTATTGTAACGTAGGGGATTATTTGACATCAGTATCACACACCTAAACGTAATTCTAACTCGTACGGGATGTAATCTAGGTTTTACAATAAAATAAGAGTTTTATTGGGTATAAATTGGTTTGAATAGTTGATATAGGTAATTTTAAAGTTTATTAGGCTAGTGTGGAAGTTTGGATTAGAAACGGAATTGTACGGTACGGTGTTGTAATCTTTAGTTGATAAAAGTACCTATGGGTTTTTAAAATTTGGGTTTTGATTTTAAAATGGTATATTTGATTTGATTTAGTTTTAAATGGATTAAATGGCTTCAAATACTATTCTTAATACATTCTTAATGCTATTGTAACGTAGGGGATTATTTGACATCAGTATCACACACCTAAACGTAATTCTAACTCGTACGGGATGTAATCTAGGTTTTACAATAAAATAAGAGTTTTATTGGGTATAAATTGGTTTGAATAGTTGATATAGGTAATTTTAAAGTTTATTAGGGTAGTGTGGAAGTTTGGATTAGAAACGGAATTGTACGGTACGGTGTTGTAATCTTTAGTTGATAAAAGTACCTATGGGTTTTTAAAATTTGGGTTTTGATTTTAAAATGGTATATTTGATTTGATTTAGTTTTAATGGATTAAATGGCTTCAAATACTATTCTTAATACATTCTTAATGCTATTGTAACGTAGGGGATTATTTGACATCAGTATCACACACCTAAACGTAATTCTAACTCGTACGGGATGTAATCTAGGTTTTACAATAAAATAAGAGTTTTATATGGTATAAATTGGTTTGAATAGTTGATATAGGTAATTTTAAAGTTTATTAGGGTAGTGTGGAAGTTTGGATTAGAAACGGAATTGTACGGTACGGTGTTGTAATCTTTAGTTGATAAAAGTACCTATGGGTTTTTAAAATTTGGGTTTTGATTTTAAAATGGTATATTTGATTTGATTTAGTTTTAATGGATTAAATGGCTTCAAATACTATTCTTAATACATTCTTAATGCTATTGTAACGTAGGGGATTATTTGACATCAGTATCACACACCTAAACGTAATTCTAACTCGTACGGGATGTAATCTAGGTTTTACAATAAAATAAGAGTTTTATTGGGTATAAATTGGTTTGAATAGTTGATATAGGTAATTTTAAAGTTTATTAGGCTAGTGTGGAAGTTTGGATTAGAAACGGAATTGTACGGTACGGTGTTGTAATCTTTAGTTGATAAAAGTACCTATGGGTTTTTAAAATTTGGGTTTTGATTTTAAAATGGTATATTTGATTTGATTTAGTTTTAATGGATTAAATGGCTATCAATTATATTCTTCATACATTCTTAATGCTATTGTAACGTAGGGGATTATTTGACATCAGTATCACACACCTAAACGTAATTCTAACTCGTACGGGATGTAATCTAGGTTTTACAATAAAATAAGAGTTTTATTGGGTATAAATTGGTTTGAATAGTTGATATAGGTAATTTTAAAGTTTATTAGGCTAGTGTGGAAGTTTGGATTAGAACGGAATTGTACGGTACGGTGTTGTAATCTTTAGTTGATAAAAGTACCTATGGGTTTTTAAAATTTGGGTTTTGATTTTAAAATGGTATATTTGATTTCATTTAGTTTTAAATGGATTAAATGGCTTCAAATACTATTCTTAATACATTCTTAATGCTATTGTAACGTAGGGGATTATTTGACATCAGTATCACACACCTAAACGTAATTCTAACTCGTACGGTATGTAATCTAGGTTTTACAATAAAATAAGAGTTTTGTTGGGTATAAATTGGTTTGAATAGTTGGTATAGGTAATTTTAAAGTTTATTAGGCTAGTGTGGAAGTTTGGATTAGAAACGGAATTGTACGGTACGGTGTTGTAATCTTTAGTTGATAAAAGTACCTATGGGTTTTTAAAATTTGGGTTTTGATTTTAAAATGGTATATTTGATTTGATTTAGTTTTAAATGGATTAAATGGCTTCAAATACTATTCTTAATACATTCTTAATGCTATTGTAACGTAGGGGATTATTTGACATCAGTATCACACACCTAAACGTAATTCTAACTCGTACGGGATGTAATCTAGGTTTTACAATAAAATAAGAGTTTTATTGGGTATAAATTGGTTTGAATAGTTGGTATAGGTAATTTTAAAGTTTATTAGGCTAGTGTGGAAGTTTGGATTAGAAACGGAATTGTACGGTACGGTGTTGTAATCTTTAGTTGATAAAAGTACCTATGGGTTTTTAAAATTTGGGTTTAGATTTTAAAATGGTATATTTGATTTGATTTAATTTTAAATGGATTAAATGGCTTCAAATACTATTCTTAATACATTCTTAATGCTATTGTAACGTAGGGGATTATTTGACATCAGTATCACACACCTAAACGTAATTCTAACTCGTACGGGATGTAATCTAGGTTTTACTAAATCAAATAAGAGTTTTATTGGGTATAAATTAGTTTGAATAGTTGATATAGGTAATTTTAAAGTTTATTAGGGTAGTGTGGAAGTTTGGATTAGAAACGGAATTGTACGGTACGGTGTTGTAATCTTTAGTTGATAAAAGTACCTATGGGTTTTTAAAATTTGGGTTTTGATTTTAAAATGGTATATTTGATTTGATTTAGTTTTAAATGGATTAAATGGCTTCAAATACTATTCTTCATACATTCTTAATGCTATTGTAACGTAGGGGATTATTTGACATCAGTATCACACACCTAAACGTAATTCTAACTCGTACGGGATGTAATCTAGGTTTTACAATAAAATAAGAGTTTTATTGGGTATAAATTGGTTTGAATAGTTGATATAGGTAATTTTAAAGTTTATTAGGGTAGTGTGGAAGTTTGGATTAGAAACGGAATTGTACGGTACGGTGTTGTAATCTTTAGTTGATAAAAGTACCTATGGGTTTTTAAAATTTGGGTTTTGATTTTAAAATGGTATATTTGATTTGATTGAGTTTTATGGATTAAATGGCTTCAAATACTATTCTTAATACATTCTTAATGCTATTGTAACGTAGGGGATTATTTGACATCAGTATCACACACCTAAACGTAATTCTAACTCGTACGGGATGTAATCTAGGTTTTACAATAAAATAAGAGTTTTATTGGGTATAAATTGGTTTGAATAGTTGGTATAGGTAATTTTAAAGTTTATTAGGCTAGTGTGGAAGTTTGGATTAGAAACGGAATTGTACGGTACGGTGTTGTAATCTTTAGTTGATAAAAGTACCTATGGGTTTTTAAAATTTGGGTTTAGATTTTAAAATGGTATATTTGATTTGATTTAATTTTAAATGGATTAAATGGCTTCAAATACTATTCTTAATACATTCTTAATGCTATTGTAACGTAGGGGATTATTTGACATCAGTATCACACACCTAAACGTAATTCTAACTCGTACGGGATGTAATCTAGGTTTTACTAAATCAAATAAGAGTTTTATTGGGTATATATTGGTTTGAATAGTTGATATAGGTAATTTTAAAGTTTATTAGGCTAGTGTGGAAGTTTGGATTAGAAACGGAATTGTACGGTACGGTGTTGTAATCTTTAGTTGATAAAAGTACCTATGGGTTTTTAAAATTTGGGTTTTGATTTTAAAATGGTATATTTGATTTGATTTAGTTTTAAATGGATTAAATGGCTTCAAATACTATTCTTAATACATTCTTAATGCTATTGTAACGTAGGGGATTATTTGACATCAGTATCACACACCTAAACGTAATTCTAACTCGTACGGGATGTAATCTAGGTTTTACAATAAAATAAGAGTTTTATTGGGTATAAATTGGTTTGAATAGTTGATATAGGTAATTTTAAAGTTTATTAGGGTAGTGTGGAAGTTTGGATTAGAAACGGAATTGTACGGTACGGTGTTGTAATCTTTAGTTGATAAAAGTACCTATGGGTTTTTAAAATTTGGGTTTTGATTTTAAAATGGTATATTTGATTTCATTTAGTTTTAAATGGATTAAATGGCTTCAAATACTATTCTTAATACATTCTTAATGCTATTGTAACGTAGGGGATTATTTGACATCAGTATCACACACCTAAACGTAATTCTAACTCGTACGGTATGTAATCTAGGTTTTACTAGTAAAATAAGAGTTTTGTTGGGTATAAATTGGTTTGAATAGTTGGTATAGGTAATTTTAAAGTTTATTAGGCTAGTGTGGAAGTTTGGATTAGAAACGGAATTGTACGGTACGGTGTTGTAATCTTTAGTTGATAAAAGTACCTATGGGTTTTTAAAATTTGGGTTTTGATTTTAAAATGGTATATTTGATTTGATTTAGTTTTAAATGGATTAAATGGCTTCAAATACTATTCTTAATACATTCTTAATGCTATTGTAACGTAGGGGATTATTTGACATCAGTATCACACACCTAAACGTAATTCTAACTCGTACGGGATGTAATCTAGGTTTTACAATAAAATAAGAGTTTTATTGGGTATAAATTGGTTTGAATAGTTGATATAGGTAATTTTAAAGTTTATTAGGCTAGTGTGGAAGTTTGGATTAGAAACGGAATTGTACGGTACGGTGTTGTAATCTTTAGTTGATAAAAGTACCTATGGGTTTTTAAAATTTGGGTTTAGATTTTAAAATGGTATATTTGATTTGATTTAGTTTTAAATGGATTAAATGGCTTCAAATACTATTCTTAATACATTCTTAATGCTATTGTAACGTAGGGGATTATTTGACATCAGTATCACACACCTAAACGTAATTCTAACTCGTACGTGATGTAATCTAGGTTTTACAATAAAATAAGAGTTTTATTGGGTATAAATTGGTTTGAATAGTTGATATAGGTAATTTTAAAGTTTATTAGGGTAGTGTGGAAGTTTGGATTAGAAACGGAATTGTACGGTACGGTGTTGTAATCTTTAGTTGATAAAAGTACCTATGGGTTTTTAAAATTTGGGTTTTGATTTTAAAATGGTATATTTGATTTGATTTAGTTTTAAATGGATTAAATGGCTTCAAATACTATTCTTCATACATTCTTAATGCTATTGTAACGTAGGGGATTATTTGACATCAGTATCACACACCTAAACGTAATTCTAACTCGTACGGGATGTAATCTAGGTTTTACTAAATCAAATAAGAGTTTTATTGGGTATAAATTGGTTTGAATAGTTGATATAGATAATTTTAAAGTTTATTAGGGTAGTGTGGAAGTTTGGATTAGAAACGGAATTGTACGGTACGGTGTTGTAATCTTTAGTTGATAAAAGTACCTATGGGTTTTTAAAATTTGGGTTTTGATTTTAAAATGGTATATTTGATTTGATTTAGTTTTAAATGGATTAAATGGCTTCAAATACTATTCTTAATACATTCTTAATGCTATTGTAACGTAGGGGATTATTTGACATCAGTATCACACACCTAAACGTAATTCTAACTCGTACGGGATGTAATCTAGGTTTTACAATAAAATAAGAGTTTTATTGGGTATAAATTGGTTTGAATAGTTGATATAGGTAATTTTAAAGTTTATTAGGCTAGTGTGGAAGTTTGGATTAGAAACGGAATTGTACGGTACGGTGTTGTAATCTTTAGTTGATAAAAGTACCTATGGGTTTTTAAAATTTGGGTTTTGATTTTAAAATGGTATATTTGATTTGATTTAGTTTTAAATGGATTAAATGGCTTCAAATACTATTGTTAATACATTCTTAACGCTATTGTAACGTAGGGGATTATCTGACATCAGTATCACACACCTAAACGTAATTCTAACTCGTACGGGATGTAATCTAGGTTTTACAATAAAATAAGAGTTTTATTGGGTATAAATTGGTTTGAATAGTTGATATAGGTAATTTTAAAGTTTATTAGGGTAGTGTGGAAGTTTGGATTAGAAACGGAATTGTACGGTACGGTGTTGTAATCTTTAGTTGATAAAAGTACCTATGGGTTTTTAAAATTTGGGTTTTGATTTTAAAATGGTATATTTGATTTGATTTAGTTTTAAATGGATTAAATGGCTTCAAATACTATTCTTAATACATTCTTAATGCTATTGTAACGTAGGGGATTATTTGACATCAGTATCACACACCTAAACGTAATTCTAACTCGTACGGGATGTAATCTAGGTTTTACAATAAAATAAGAGTTTTATAAGGTATAAATTGGTTTGAATAGTTGATATAGGTAATTTTAAAGTTTATTAGGCTAGTGTGGAAGTTTGGATTAGAAACGGAATTGTACGGTACGGTGTTGTAATCTTTAGTTGATAAAAGTACCTATGGGTTGGTTAAGTCTGTTCTCGCATCCATGCATGTTTATTGAGCTTCGGTCTTCATTCTTCCCAATCGTGTCCTTCTGGAAATTCAGCAGATCATGCGGAATTTTTTATGGAGTAATGGTGAATACCGCAGGGGGAAAGCAAAGGTGGCTTGGGAGGCTGTTTGCTTGCCTAAAGCTGAAGGCGGTCTCGGGATTCGGCAGCTTGATCTGTTTAACCAAGCTCTTATGGTTAGTCAGCTTTGGAAGCTTCCTATGCGTAAGGAGTCCTTATGGGTTGCTTGGACCCAGTTGCATAAGATTAGGGATCGTAACTTCTGGACTATTCCATGCCGTGGTTCTATGTCATGGGGATGGAGAAAGTTGTTACAGCTGCGGCCAGTTGTTCGTGACTTTATTTGGCATAAGATTGGTGATGGTAATGGTACTTCGATTTGGTATGACAAGTGGTGTGATTTGAGTCCTATTGCGGAATTTGTTTCTACCAGGGACATGTATGGGGCGGATCTTTCTATCTCATCCAGGGTTGCCGATATTGTGGCGTCCGGGTCTTTGGTATGGCCTCCAGACCTTGGCACTGCTTACCCTTCTCTTCTCTCTATCCCCACACCCAATCTTAGTACTGGGTTGCAGGATAGTCTGGAGTGGAGGGATAGATCTGGGTCACCTCAGACGTTTTCGGTTCGAGCTGTTTGGAATGCTATTCGTCCGTATCATAATCAGGTTCCTTGGGCAGATGTGGTTTGGTTCTCGATTAATATCCCAAAGCATGCTTTTCTTGTTTGGCTTGCAATCAAAGGCAAACTCAGGACTCAGGATGTTCTTCGCTCTTGGGATGTGTCTTCTTCGCTGGTTTCTCATTGTACTCTTTGTGAAACTCAGCCGGATTCTCATGCTCATCTTTTTTTCGATTGTCCTTATGCCAAGCAAGTTTGGTTTCAAGTTCGGGGGCAGGCTGGTCTTCAGAGTAGTCCTCCATGTCTCACAGACATCGTTAGCACTATTCTTCCATTTGCTCACTGTCGATCTTCGGCAAGTGTCATAGCCAAGCTGGTTCTGGCGGCAGCCATGTATTTCATATGGCGCGAAAGAAATGAAAGATTATATACGGGATCCAAAAGACTGGTCAATGTTCTTGTGGATAATATTTTGGCTGATGTTCGTGCCAGGCTAATGTCTTGTAGGTTCAAGAATTCGAGAGCGGCTTTGGATCTGTTGAAGAATTGGAATATCCCGGAATCTCTTCTGCTTTAGGCGATTTCGTTGCTTTGTATTCCATTTCTTGTTTTGTTTAGTATGTAGACAGATGGTTTGTCATCTCGTCTTAGTCTGTTCAAGCTAGTCTTGAGGTTAATGTGGTATTTCAGCCACATTCCATTGTACTCTATTGGTTTTTGGTGTTAATATAATTTACCGGGGTAATTTCCCTTATACCAAAAAAAAAAAAAAGTACCTATGGGTTTTTAAAATTTGGGTTTTGATTTTAAAATGGTATATTTGATTTCATTTAGTTTTAAATGGATTAAATGGCTTCAAATACTATTCTTAATACATTCTTAATGCTATTGTAACGTAGGGGATTATTTGACATCATTATCACACACCTAAACGTAATTCTAACTCGTACGGGATGTCATCTAGGTTTTACAATAAAATAAGAGTTTTATTGGGTATAAATTGGTTTGAATAGTTGATATAGGTAATTTTAAAGTTTATTAGGCTAGTGTGGAAGTTTGGATTAGAAACGGAATTGTACGGTACGGTGTTGTAATCTTTAGTTGATAAAAGTACCTATGGGTTTTTAAAATTTGGGTTTTGATTTTAAAATGGTATATTTGATTTCATTTAGTTTTAAATGGATTAAATGGCTTCAAATACTATTCTTAATACATTCTTAATGCTATTGTAACGTAGGGGATTATTTGACATCAGTATCACACACCTAAACGTAATTCTAACTCGTACGGGATGTAATCTAGGTTTTACAATAAAATAAGAGTTTTATTGGGTATAAATTGGTTTGAATAGTTGATATAGGTAATTTTAAAGTTTATTAGGGTAGTGTGGAAGTTTGGATTAGAAACGGAATTGTACGATACGGTGTTGTAATCTTTAGTTGATAAAAGTACCTATGGGTTTTTAAAATTTGGGTTTTGATTTTAAAATGGTATATTTGATTTCATTTAGTTTTAAATGGATTAAATGGCTTCAAATACTATTCTTAATACATTCTTAATGCTATTGTAACGTAGGGGATTATTTGACATCATTATCACACACCTAAACGTAATTCTAACTCGTACGGGATGTAATCTAGGTTTTACAATAAAATAAGAGTTTTATTGGGTATAAATTGGTTTGAATAGTTGATATAGGTAATTTTAAAGTTTATTAGGGTAGTGTGGAAGTTTGGATTAGAAACGGAATTGTACGGTACGGTGTTGTAAATTTAGTGTTTGAAAGTACCTATGGGTTTTTAAAATTTGGGTTTTGATTTTAAAATGGTATATTTGATTTGATTGAGTTTTTATGGATTAAATGGCTTCAAATACTATTCTTAATACATTCTTAATGCTATTGTAACGTAGGGGATTATTTGACATCATTATCACACACCTAAACGTAATTCTAACTCGTACGGGATGTAATCTAGGTTTTACAATAAAATAAGAGTTTTATTGGGTATAAATTGGTTTGAATAGTTGATATAGGTAATTTTAAAGTTTATTAGGCTAGTGTGGAAGTTTGGGTTAGAAACGGAAATGTACGGTACGGTGTTGTAATCTTTAGTTGATAAAAGTACCTATGGGTTTTTAAAATTTGGGTTTTGATTTTAAAATGGTATATTTGATTTGATTGAGTATTTATGGATTAAATGGCTTCAAATACTATTCTTAATACATTCTTAATGTTATTGTAACGTAGGGGATTATCTGACATCAGTATCACAGATGTATTTGATTTGATTTAGTTTTAAATGGATTAAATGGCTTCAAATACTATTCTTAATACATTCTTAATGCTATTGTAACGTAGGGGATTATTTGACATCAGTATCACACACCTAAACGTAATTCTAACTCGTACGGGATGTAATCTAGGTTTTACAATAAAATAAGCGTTTTATAAGGTATAAATTGGTTTGAATAGTTGATATAGGTAATTTTAAAGTTTATTAGGCTAGTGTGGAAGTTTGGATTAGAAACGGAATTGTACGGTACGGTGTTGTAAAATTAGTTGATAAAAGTACCTATGGGTTTTTAAAATTTGGGTTTTGATTTTAAAATGGTATATTTGATTTGATTTAGTTTTAAATGGATTTTAAATGGCTTCAAATACTATTCTTAATACATTCTTAATGCTATTGTAACGTAGGGGATTATTTGACATCAGTATCACACACCTAAACGTAATTCTAACTCGTACGGGATGTAATCTAGGTTTTACAAGAATAGTATTTGAAGCCATTTAATCCATTTAAAACTAAATCAAATCAAATATACCATTTTAAAATCAAAACAAATTTATACCCAATAAAACTCTTATTTTATTGTAAAACCTAGATTACATCCCGTACGAGTTAGAATTACGTTTAGGTGTGTGATACTGATGTCAAATAATCCCCTACGTTACAATAGAATTAAGAATGTATTAAGAATAGTATTTGAAGCCATTTAATCCATAAAAACTCAATCAAATCAAATATACCATTTAAAATCAAAACCCAAATTTTAAAAACCCATAGGTACTTTCAAACACTAATTTTACAACACCGTACCGTACAATTCCGTTTCTAATCCAAACTTCCACACTACCCTAATAAACTTTAAAATTACCTATATCAACTATTCAAACCAATTTATACCTTATAAAACTCTTATTTTATTGTAAAACCTAGATTACATCCCGTACGAGTTAGAATTACGTTTAGGTGTGTGATACTGATGTCAAATAATCCCCTACGTTACAATAGCATTAAGAATGTATTAAGAATAGTATTTGAAGCCATTTAATCCATAAAAACTCAATCAAATCAAATATACCATTTTAAAATCAAAACCCAAATTTTAAAAACCCATAGGTACTTTTATCAACTAAAGATTACAACACCGTATCGTACAATTCCGTTTCTAATCCAAACTTCCACACTAGCCTAATAAACTTTAAAATTACCTATATCAACTATTCAAACCAATTTATACCCAATAAAACTCTTATTTTATTGTAAAACCTAGATTACATCCCGTACGAGTTAGAATTACGTTTAGGTGTGTGATACTGATGTCATATAATCCCCTACGTTACAATAGCATTAAGAATGTATGAAGAATAGTATTTGAAGCCATTTAATCCATAAAAACTCAATCAAATCAAATATACCATTTTAAAATCAAAACCCAAATTTTAAAAACCCATAGGTACTTTTATCAACTAAAGATTACAACACCGTACCGTACAATTCCGTTTCTAATCCAAACTTCCACACTACCCTAATAAACTTTAAAATTACCTATATCAACTATTCAAACCAATTTATACCTTATAAAACTCTTATTTTATTGTAAAACCTAGATTACATCCCGTACGAGTTAGAATTACGTTTAGGTGTGTGATACTGATGTCAAATAATCCCCTACGTTACAATAGCATTAAGAATGTATTAAGAATAGTATTTGAAGCCATTTAATCCATTTAAAACTAAATCAAATCAAATATACCATTTTAAAATCAAAACCCAAATTTTAAAAACCCATAGGTACTTTTATCAACTAAAGATTACAACACCGTACCGTACAATTCCGTTTCTAATCCAAACTTCCACACTAGCCTAATAAACTTTAAAATTACCTATATCAACTATTCAAACCAATTTATACCCTAATAAAACTCTTATTTTATTGTAAAACCTAGATTACATCCCGTACGAGTTAGAATTACGTTTAGGTGTGTGATACTGATGTCAAATAATCCCCTACGTTACAATAGCATTAAGAATGTATTAAGAATAGTATTTGAAGCCATTTAATCCATTAAAACTCAATCAAATCAAATATACCATTTTAAAATCAAAACCCAAATTTTAAAAACCCATAGGTACTTTTATCAACTAAAGATTACAACACCGTACCGTACAATTCCGTTTCTAATCCAAACTTCCACACTAGCCTAATAAACTTTAAAATTACCTATATCAACTATTCAAACCAATTTATACCCAATAAAACTCTTATTTTATTGTAAAACCTAGATTACATCCCGTACGAGTTAGAATTACGTTTAGGTGTGTGATACTGATGTCAAATAATCCCCTACGTTACAATAGCATTAAGAATGTATTAAGAATAGTATTTGAAGCCATTTAATCCATTTAAAACTAAATCAAATCAAATATACCATTTTAAAATCAAAACCCAAATTTTAAAAACCCATAGGTACTTTTATCAACTAAAGATTACAACACCGTACCGTACAATTCCGTTTCTAATCCAAACTTCCACACTACCCTAATAAACTTTAAAATTACCTATATCAACTATTCAAACCAATTTATACCCAATAAAACTCTTATTTTATTGTAAAACCTAGATTACATCCCGTACGAGTTAGAATTACGTTTAGGTGTGTGATACTGATGTCAAATAATCCCCTACGTTACAATAGCATTAAGAATGTATTAAGAATAGTATTTGAAGCCATTTAATCCATTTAAAACTAAATCAAATCAAATATACCATTTTAAAATCAAAACCCAAATTTTAAAAACCCATAGGTACTTTTTTTTTTTTGGTAAAAGGGATTAAACCCCGGTAAATTATATAACCAAAAAAGTGCGATGAAGTACAAAGGATATAGGAGAAGCCCTATATCTCAACCCCTAACAAGGGCAACAACCAAAAGCAAAACAAAACTAAAAATACTACCTTAAGGGAGACATGCCTCCCTTAAAGATTACAACGAAATCTATCGCTTCCTACTCTTCATGCTAAGCCTGAAATCCCGAAACTCCTGCTTAGCACCCTGAAGATCAACCACTTGGTCTTCATAACCATCATAGCCATCATAACCGTAATCTTCATCTTCAAGATATTGACCCCCTCCCAAATAGCCACCCTCCTCATCAGAAGTGTCAGACGCATTGAGACAGTTATCATAGTTCTTTTTAACAGCTGGAGGCGTACTAACCTTTTTGTCCTTACTCCCAGCATCAATCCCCGCACTACTCGACGGCACATTTCCTTTGTTCTGCTCTTCAATAATACCAGGCCCAATCTCCTTAGAGACATGATCCACTGTTAAACCCTCAAACGGATTATCAATAGGCACATCGGGGTTAACACCATTGGAGGGTTTCTTATTCCCCCCTTTCTTTTGTTCCCAAATCATTGTTGACTTGGGGTTATTCATCCTAAGGCCCACAAAAGCCCTTGGAGCAGTTCCCTTCTTCTTTTTACGGCTCTTAACCTCCGTATAGCCATCACCAGTTCCTTCGTTGTCAGTAGCCCTACCAACCCTAACTGAAATAGGAGCAATTTCCTCGGTAACCCGCTTAGGACACACTTTAGTATCATGACCAAAACAGTGGCAATCAACACAATGAGGGGGTTTCCACTCATACTCAACTCGAATAGTTTCCGTCAAATATCCTTCCCCATCCTCAACAGGGATTGCCATAGTAACCTCCTTTTTTAAAGCTACAGCCGCATCAATCTCTATCAGAGCCCTGGCAAAACTTATGCGACCCCACGAATCATCACACATAGAACTAGTAAAAGCATCTAGCATGACAGGTTTCCCAATTTGAGTAGCAATCAAGCTCAGGCCATCAGCCGAGTAGGCAAGAATAGGAACATTGTACATCTTCACCCAAACTGGAATCTTAGTCACTACTCCTTTCGTCAATGACACATTAGGAGACCATTTGTTGAGAATAATAGGAGATTTGCGAATCATCCAAGGACCTTTCTCCAGCACTTGCTCCATACCTCCTTTTGAAGCAAATTTGAACAGATAAACACCGTCACTGTTCCTAGTAATACGTTCAAAGCCAAATTTCCCCCAAGAGTTCATAACATACTGTTTAACCACCGGAAACGACGGATCTTTACCAACAAAAAACCCCACTATAGAATTCTCATACCGACATTTGATTTTGGCAGCTACAGCTCTCGGTAGAACACAATCCACAGCGTCAAGTTTTTCATCATTAACTAGGGTACGAAATTGGACCTTGGTACTCGGGGTACTAGCGCCAAAACAACTCGCATATGAGTTGGTTATACCTGGCATATCACCATTTGTAGCACCTACCACTGGGGCACTAGTGCCTCCAGTCCCAATGTCAACACCTTCACAACTCTGCATGGACGAGTCAATATCTGAGACAGTAATCTTACCCGCCATACTCATTAAACGTTTTGCAATGGCATCCATAGTCGGAGCATTAGCTTGACTAGGTTTGTTCGGAACCTCAGTTTGTTTCGTTTTCTTAGCACCACTTGCAAGAAAACCCCTCTCCATAACGTTAGCTCACGGATGAACCTAAACAACTCGCATATGAGTTGGTTATACCTGGCATATCACCATTTGTAGCACCTACCACTGGGGCACTAGTGCCTCCAGTCCCAATGTCAACACCTTCACAACTCTGCATGGACGAATCAATATCTGAGACAGTAATCTTACCCGCCATACTCATTAAACGTTTTGCAATGGCATCCATAGTCGGAGCATTAGCTTGACTAGGTTTCGTTTTCTTAGCTCACGGATGAACCTAAGTGTACGGATGAACCCATAGGTACTTTTATCAACTAAAGATTACAACACCGTACCGTACAATTCCGTTTCTAATCCAAACTTCCACACTAGCCTAATAAACTTTAAAATTACCTATATCAACTATTCAAACCAATTTATACCCAATAAAACTCTTATTTTATTGTAAAACCTAGATTACATCCCGTACGAGTTAGAATTACGTTTAGGTGTGTGATACTGATGTCAAATAATCCCCTACGTTACAATAGCATTAAGAATGTATTAAGAATAGTATTTGAAGCCATTTAATCCATTTAAAACTAAATCAAATCAAATATACCATTTTAAAATCAAAACCCAAATTTTAAAAACCCATAGGTACTTTTATCAACTAAAGATTACAACACCGTATCGTACAATTCCGTTTCTAATCCAAACTTCCACACTACCCTAATAAACTTTAAAATTACCTATATCAACTATTCAAACCAATTTATACCTATAAAACTCTTATTTTATTGTAAAACCTAGATTACATCCCGTACGAGTTAGAATTACGTTTAGGTGTGTGATACTGATGTCAAATAATCCCCTACGTTACAATAGCATTAAGAATGTATTAAGAATAGTATTTGAAGCCATTTAATCCATTTAAAACTAAATGAAATCAAATATACCATTTTAAAATCAAAACCCAAATTTTAAAAACCCATAGGTACTTTTATCAACTAAAGATTACAACACCGTATCGTACAATTCCGTTTCTAATCCAAACTTCCACACTACCCTAATAAACTTTAAAATTACCTATATCAACTATTCAAACCAATTTATACCCAATAAAACTCTTATTTTATTGTAAAACCTAGATTACATCCCGTACGAGTTAGAATTACGTTTAGGTGTGTGATACTGATGTCAAATAATCCCCTACGTTACAATAGCATTAAGAATGTATTAAGAATAGTATTTGAAGCCATTTAATCCATTTAAAACTCAATCAAATCAAATATACCATTTTAAAATCAAAACCCAAATTTTAAAAACCCATAGGTACTTTTATCAACTAAAGATTACAACACCGTATCGTACAATTCCGTTTCTAATCCAAACTTCCACACTAGCCTAATAAACTTTAAAATTACCTATATCAACTATTCAAACCAATTTATACCCAATAAAACTCTTATTTTATTGTAAAACCTAGATTACATCCCGTACGAGTTAGAATTACGTTTAGGTGTGTGATACTGATGTCAAATAATCCCCTACGTTACAATAGCATTAAGAATGTATTAAGAATAGTATTTGAAGCCATTTAATCCATTTAAAACTAAATGAAATCAAATATACCATTTTAAAATCAAAACCCAAATTTTAAAAACCCATAGGTACTTTTATCAACTAAAGATTACAACACCGTACCGTACAATTCCGTACGTTACAATAGCATTAAGAATGTATTAAGAATAGTATTTGAAGCCATTTAATCCATTTAAAACTAAATCAAATCAAATATACCATTTTAAAATCAAAACCCAAATTTTAAAAACCCATAGGTACTTTTATCAACTAAAGATTACAACACCGTATCGTACAATTCCGTTTCTAATCCAAACTTCCACACTAGCCTAATAAACTTTAAAATTACCTATATCAACTATTCAAACCAATTTATACCCAATAAAACTCTTATTTTATTGTAAAACCTAGATTACATCCCGTACGAGTTAGAATTACGTTTAGGTGTGTGATACTGATGTCAAATAATCCCCTACGTTACAATAGCATTAAGAATGTATTAAGAATAGTATTTGAAGCCATTTAATCCATTTAAAACTAAATCAAATCAAATATACCATTTTAAAATCAAAACCCAAATTTTAAAAACCCATAGGTACTTTTATCAACTAAAGATTACAACACCGTATCGTACAATTCCGTTTCTAATCCAAACTTCCACACTAGCCTAATAAACTTTAAAATTACCTATATCAACTATTCAAACCAATTTATACCCAATAAAACTCTTATTTTATTGTAAAACCTAGATTACATCCCGTACGAGTTAGAATTACGTTTAGGTGTGTGATACTGATGTCAAATAATCCCCTACGTTACAATAGCATTAAGAATGTATTAAGAATAGTATTTGAAGCCATTTAATCCATTTAAAACTAAATGAAATCAAATATACCATTTTAAAATCAAAACCCAAATTTTAAAAACCCATAGGTACTTTTATCAACTAAAGATTACAACACCGTACCGTACAATTCCGTTTCTAATCCAAACTTCCACACTAGCCTAATAAACTTTAAAATTACCTATATCAACTATTCAAACCAATTTATACCCAATAAAACTCTTATTTTATTGTAAAACCTAGATTACATCCCGTACGAGTTAGAATTACGTTTAGGTGTGTGATACTGATGTCAAATAATCCCCTACGTTACAATAGCATTAAGAATGTATTAAGAATAGTATTTGAAGCCATTTAATCCATTTAAAACTAAATGAAATCAAATATACCATTTTAAAATCAAAACCCAAATTTTAAAAACCCATAGGTACTTTTATCAACTAAAGATTACAACACCGTACCGTACAATTCCGTTTCTAATCCAAACTTCCACACTAGCCTAATAAACTTTAAAATTACCTATATCAACTATTCAAACCAATTTATACCTTATAAAACTCTTATTTTATTGTAAAACCTAGATTACATCCCGTACGAGTTAGAATTACGTTTAGGTGTGTGATACTGATGTCAAATAATCCCCTACGTTACAATAGCATTAAGAATGTATTAAGAATAGTATTTGAAGCCATTTAATCCATTAAAACTAAATCAAATCAAATATACCATTTTAAAATCAAAACCCAAATTTTAAAAACCCATAGGTACTTTTATCAACTAAAGATTACAACACCGTACCGTACAATTCCGTTTCTAATCCAAACTTCCACACTAGCCTAATAAACTTTAAAATTACCTATATCAACTATTCAAACCAATTTATACCCTATAAAACTCTTATTTTATTGTAAAACCTAGATTACATCCCGTACGAGTTAGAATTACGTTTAGGTGTGTGATACTGATGTCAAATAATCCCCTACGTTACAATAGCATTAAGAATGTATTAAGAATAGTATTTGAAGCCATTTAATCCATTTAAACTAAATCAAATCAAATATACCATTTTAAAATCAAAACCCAAATTTTAAAAACCCATAGGTACTTTTATCAACTAAAGATTACAACACCGTACCGTACAATTCCGTTTCTAATCCAAACTTCCACACTAGCCTAATAAACTTTAAAATTACCTATATCAACTATTCAAACCAATTTATACCCTATAAAACTCTTATTTTATTGTAAAACCTAGATTACATCCCGTACGAGTTAGAATTACGTTTAGGTGTGTGATACTGATGTCAAATAATCCCCTACGTTACAATAGCATTAAGAATGTATTAAGAATAGTATTTGAAGCCATTTAATCCATTTAAACTAAATCAAATCAAATATACCATTTTAAAATCAAAACCCAAATTTTAAAAACCCATAGGTACTTTTATCAACTAAAGATTACAACACCGTATCGTACAATTCCGTTTCTAATCCAAACTTCCACACTACCCTAATAAACTTTAAAATTACCTATATCAACTATTCAAACCAATTTATACCCAATAAAACTCTTATTTTATTGTAAAACCTAGATTACATCCCGTACGAGTTAGAATTACGTTTAGGTGTGTGATACTGATGTCAAATAATCCCCTACGTTACAATAGCATTAAGAATGTATTAAGAATAGTATTTGAAGCCATTTAATCCATTAAAACTAAATCAAATCAAATATACCATTTTAAAATCAAAACCCAAATTTTAAAAACCCATAGGTACTTTTATCAACTAAAGATTACAACACCGTATCGTACAATTCCGTTTCTAATCCAAACTTCCACACTACCCTAATAAACTTTAAAATTACCTATATCAACTATTCAAACCAATTTATACCTAATAAAACTCTTATTTTATTGTAAAACCTAGATTACATCCCGTACGAGTTAGAATTACGTTTAGGTGTGTGATACTGATGTCAAATAATCCCCTACGTTACAATAGCATTAAGAATGTATTAAGAATAGTATTTGAAGCCATTTAATCCATTTAAAACTAAATCAAATCAAATATACCATTTTAAAATCAAAACCCAAATTTTAAAAACCCATAGGTACTTTTATCAACTAAAGATTACAACACCGTATCGTACAATTCCGTTTCTAATCCAAACTTCCACACTACCCTAATAAACTTTAAAATTACCTATATCAACTATTCAAACCAATTTATACCCAATAAAACTCTTATTTTATTGTAAAACCTAGATTACATCCCGTACGAGTTAGAATTACGTTTAGGTGTGTGATACTGATGTCAAATAATCCCCTACGTTACAATAGCATTAAGAATGTATTAAGAATAGTATTTGAAGCCATTTAATCCATTTAAAACTAAATCAAATCAAATATACCATTTTAAAATCAAAACCCAAATTTTAAAAACCCATAGGTACTTTTATCAACTAAAGATTACAACACCGTATCGTACAATTCCGTTTCTAATCCAAACTTCCACACTAGCCTAATAAACTTTAAAATTACCTATATAAACTATTCAAACCAATTTATACCCAATAAAACTCTTATTTTATTGTAAAACCTAGATTACATCCCGTACGAGTTAGAATTACGTTTAGGTGTGTGATACTGATGTCAAATAATCCCCTACGTTACAATAGCATTAAGAATGTATTAAGAATAGTATTTGAAGCCATTTAATCCATTTAAAACTAAATGAAATCAAATATACCATTTTAAAATCAAAACTCAAATTTTAAAAACCCATAGGTACTTTTATCAACTAAAGATTACAACACCGTACCGTACAATTCCGTACGTTACAATAGCATTAAGAATGTATTAAGAATAGTATTTGAAGCCATTTAATCCATTTAAAACTAAATCAAATCAAATATACCATTTTAAAATCAAAACCCAAATTTTAAAAACCCATAGGTACTTTTATCAACTAAAGATTACAACACCGTATCGTACAATTCCGTTTCTAATCCAAACTTCCACACTAGCCTAATAAACTTTAAAATTACCTATATCAACTATTCAAACCAATTTATACCCAATAAAACTCTTATTTTATTGTAAAACCTAGATTACATCCCGTACGAGTTAGAATTACGTTTAGGTGTGTGATACTGATGTCAAATAATCCCCTACGTTACAATAGCATTAAGAATGTATTAAGAATAGTATTTGAAGCCATTTAATCCATTTAAAACTAAATCAAATCAAATATACCATTTTAAAATCAAAACCCAAATTTTAAAAACCCATAGGTACTTTTATCAACTAAAGATTACAACACCGTATCGTACAATT
>CAJVGC010000411.1:0-20974 GCA_910822075.1 Senecio squalidus
GGAAATTAAGCTTGCTATGTTCTCAATGGGAAATGATAAATCTCCTGGTCCTGATGGGTTCACGGCTGCATTCTTTAAGGAGGCCTGGGAGATTGTTGGCGGGGATATTTGTTTAGCTATTAAGGAGTTTTTTCGTAATGGGAAGCTTCTGAAACAGATGAACCATACCCTTCTGGCGCTTATTCCTAAAGTTCAGACACCAACTAAAGTTACGGATTTCAGGCCAATCTCATGTTGTAATGTTTTGTTTAAATGTATTAGCAAGATCATTGCTAATCGTATCAAGGGTAGTCTCCAGTCGCTGGTTAGCTTGAATCAGTCGGCTTTTATTCCTGGGCGTAGCATTGCTGATAATATTTTGCTGACGCATGAGCTGATGCATAATTATCATTTGGACCGTGGGGAGCCGCGATGTGCCTTCAAAATCGATATTCAGAAAGCTTATGACACGGTGGATTGGAATTTTCTTCGTGTTATTCTTGCTGGTATTGGTTCCATCCTGGTTGGATCATGGAATGTGTCACTACTACTTCCTTCTCCATTCTCTTAATGGTGCTACTCATGGCCATTTCAGAGGTAGAAGAGGGCTCCGTCAGGGTGATCCTTTGTCCCCCTACTTATTTACCCTAGTTATGGAAATTCTTACGCTAATCTTGCAGCGGAAGGTAAGGGAGTCTGATGGGTTCAAGTATCACCGCTCTTGTTCGGAGATGGGGTTAATTAATCTTTGCTTTGCTGATGACTTATTCTTATTTTCTCATGGTAATGTCGCTTCGGCTAAGATTATCATGGATTCTTTGAATGAGTTTCGGGATGTTTCTGGATTGACCCCTAGCTTGCCTAAGAGTACAGCCTATTTTTGTAATGTGCTTAATCATACAAAGTTAGGCATTCTTCAGGTTCTGCCGTTTGAGGAGGGGCGGCTTCCGGTTAAGTATCTTGGTGTTCCGCTGGTTCCTTCGAGACTGGTGTATAAGGACTGCAAAGAACTGCTTGCTAACAAATCTTTATCTATTGCGGGTCGATTACAACTGGTTAAGTCTGTTCTCGCATCCATGCATGTTTATTGGGCTTCGGTCTTCATTCTTCCCGCTCGTGTCCTTCTGGAAATTCAGCAGATTATGCGGAAGTTTTTATGGAGTAATGGCGAATATCGCAAGGGGAAAGCAAAGGTGGCTTGGGAAGCTGTTTGCTTGCCTAAATCTGAAGGCGGTCTTGGGATTCGGCAGCTTGATCTGTTTAACCAAGCTCTTATGGTTAGTCAGCTTTGGAAGCTTCTTATGCGTAAGGAGTCCTTATGGGTTGCTTGGACCCAGTTGCACAAGATAAGAGATCGGAACTTCTGGACTATTCCATGCCGTGGTTCTATGTCATGGGGATGGAGAAAGTTGTTACAGCTACGGCCAGTTGTTCGTGATTTTATTTGGCACAAGATTGGGGATGGTAATGGTACTTCGATTTGGTATGACAAGTGGTGTGATTGAGCCCCATTGCGGGCCTTGTGTCCACCAGAGACATGTATGGGGCGGATCTTTCTATCTCATCCAAGGTTGCAGATATTGTGGCCTCCGGCTCTTTGGTCTGGCCTCCAGACCTCGGTACTGCTTACCCTGCTCTTCTCTCTATTCCTACTCCTAGTCTTAATACTGGGATGCAAGATAGTCTGGAGTGGAGGGATAGGTCTGGGTCAGTTCAGTTGTTCTCGGTTCGAGCTGTTTGGAATTCTATTCACCCGTATCACAATCAGGTTCCTTGGGCAAATGTGGTTTGGTTCTCGAATAATATCCCAAAGCATGCCTTTCTTGTTTGGCTTGCAATCAAAGGCAAGCTCAGAACTCAGGATGTTCTTAGCTCTTGGGATGTGTCTCCTTCGTTGGTTTCTCATTGTACTCTTTGTGAAACTCAGCCAGATTCTCATGCTCATCTGTTTTTCGAGTGTCCTTATGCCAGGCAAGTTTGGTTCCAAGTTCGGGGGCAGGCTGGTCTTCAGAGTAGTCCTCCATGTCTCACGGATATCGTTGGGACCATTCTTCCTTTTGCTCATCGTCGGTCTTCGGCAAGCGTCATAGCCAAACTGGTTCTGGCTGCTGCCATGTATTTCATTTGGCGCGAAAGAAATGATAGATTATATACGGGATCCAAAAGAACGGTCAATGTTCTTGTGGATAATATTTTGGCTGATGTTCGTGCCAGGCTTTTGTCATGTAGATTCAAGAATTCGAGAGCGGCTTTGGATCTGTTGAAGAATTGGAATATTCCGGAATCTCTTCTGATTTAGGCGATTTCGTTATTTAGTTCTTTCTTGTATTGCTTAGTATGTAGCCAGATGGTTTGTCATCTTGTCTTTTTATGTTCAGGCTAGTTCTGAGGTTAATGTGGTATTTCAGCCACATTCCATTGTACTCTATTGGTTTTTGGTGTTAATATAATTTACCGGGGTAATTTCCCTTATACCAAAAAAAAAGTACCTATGGGTTTTTCAAATTTGGGTTTTGATTTTAAAATGGTATATTTGATTTGATTGAGTTTTTTATGGATTAAATGGCTTCAAATACTATTCTTAAGACATTCTTAATGCTATTGTAACGTAGGGGATTATTTGACATCAATATCACACACCTAAACGTAATTCTAACTCGTACGGGATGTAATCTAGGTTTTACAATAAAATAAGCGTTTTATTTGGTATAAATTGGTTTGAATAGTTGATATAGGTAATTTTAAAGTTTATTAGGGTAGTATGGAAGTTTGGATTAGAAACGGAATTGTACGGTACGGTGTTGTAAAATTAGTTTTTGAAGGTACCTATGGGTTTTTCAAATTTGGGTTTTGATTTTAAAATGGTATATTTGATTTGATTGAGTTTTTTATGGATTAAATGGCTTCAATTACTATTCTTAAGACATTCTTAATGCTATTGTAACGTAGGGGATTATTTGACATCAATATCACACACCTAAACGTAATTCTAACTCGTACGGGATGTAATCTAGGTTTTACAATAAAATAAGCGTTTTATTTGGTATAAATTGGTTTGAATAGTTGATATAGGTAATTTTAAAGTTTATTAGGGTAGTGTGGAAGTTTGGATTAGAAACGGAATTGTACGGTACGGTGTTGTAAAATTAGTTTTTGAAAGTACCTATGGGTTTTACAAATTTGGGTTTTGATTTTAAAATGGTATATTTGATTTGATTGAGTTTTTTATGGATTAAATGGCTTCAAATACTATTCTTAAGACATTCTTAATGCTATTGTAACGTAGGGGATTATTTGACATCAGTATCACACACCTAAACGTAATTCTAACTCGTACGAGATGTAATCTAGGTTTTACAATAAAATAAGAGTTTTATTGGGTATAAATTGGTTTGAATAGTTTATATAGGTAATTTTACAGTTTATTAGGGTAGTGTGGAAGTTTGGATTAGAAACGGAATTGTACGGTACGGTGTTGTAAAATAAGTTTTTGAAAGTACCTATGGGTTTTACAAATTTGGGTTTTGATTTTAAAATGGTATATTTGATTTGATTGAGTTTTTTATGGATTAAATGGCTTCAAATACTATTCTTAATACATTCTTAATGCTATTGTAACGTAGGGGATTATTTGACATCGATATCACACACCTAAACGTAATTCTAACTCGTACGGGATGTAATCTAGGTTTTACAATAAAATAAGCGTTTTATAAGGTATAAATTGGTTTGAATAGTTGATATAGGTAATTTTAAAGTTTATTAGGCTAGTGTGGAAGTTTGGATTAGAAACGGAATTGTACGGTACGGTGTTGTAAAATTAGTTTTTGTAGGTACCTATGGGTTTTTCAAATTTGGGTTTTGATTTTAAAATGGTATATTTGATTTGATTGAGTTTTTTATGGATTAAATGGCGTCAAATACTATTCTTAACACATTCTTAATGCTATTGTAACGTAGGGGATTATTTGACATCAATATCACACACCTAAACGTAATTCTAACCCGTACGGGATGTAATCTAGGTTTTACAATAAAATAACCGTTTTATTGGGTATAAATTGGTTTGAATAGTTGATATAGGTAATTTTAAAGTTTATTAGGGTAGTGTGGAAGTTTGGATTAGAAACGGAATTGTACGGTACGGTGTTGTAAAATTAGTTTTTGAAAGTACCTATGGGTTTTTCAAATTTGGGTTTTGATTTTAAAATGGTATATTTGATTTGATTGAGTTTTTTATGGATTAAATGGCTTCAAATACTATTCTTAACACATTCTTAATGCTATTGAAACGTAGGGGATTATTTGACATCAATATCACACACCTAAACGTAATTCTAACTCGTACGGGATGTAATCTAGGTTTTACAATAAAATAAGCGTTTTATTTGGTATAAATTAGTTTGAATAGTTGATATAGGTAATTTTAAAGTTTATTAGGGTAGTGTGGAAGTTTGGATTAGAAACGAAATTGTACGGTACGGTGTTGTAAAATTAGTTTTTGAAGGTACCTATGGGTTTTTCAAATTTGGGTTTTGATTTTAAAATGGTATATTTGATTTGATTGAGTTTTTTATGGATTAAATGGCTTCAAATACTATTCTTAAGACATTCTTAATGCTATTGTAACGTAGGGGATTATTTGACATCAATATCACACACCTAAACGTAATTCTAACTCGTACGGGATGTAATCTAGGTTTTACAATAAAATAAGCGTTTTATTTGGTATAAATTGGTTTGAATAGTTGATATAGGTAATTTTAAAGTTTATTAGGGTAGTGTGGAAGTTTGGATTAGAAACGGAATTGTACGGTACGGTGTTGTAAAATTAGTTTTTGAAAGTACCTATGGGTTTTACAAATTTGGGTTTTGATTTTAAAATGGTATATTTGATTTGATTGAGTTTTTTATGGATTAAATGGCTTCAAATACTATTCTTAAGACATTCTTAATGCTATTGTAACGTAGGGGATTATTTGACATCAGTATCACACACCTAAACGTAATTCTAACTCGTACGGGATGTAATCTAGGTTTTACAATAAAATAAGAGTTTTATTGGGTATAAATTGGTTTGAATAGTTGATATAGGTAATTTTAAAGTTTATTAGGGTAGTGTGGAAGTTTGGATTAGAAACGGAATTGTACGGTACGGTGTTGTAAAATTAGTTTTTGAAAGTACCTATGGGTTTTTCAAATTTGGGTTTTGATTTTAAAATGGTATATTTGATTTGATTGAGTTTTTTCATGGATTAAATGGCTTCAAATATGTGACGTCCCGTCTATTTGAGGTACTTGAGTTACCGTTAGTATTTTAATATTTTATTCGCAATTGATTTCGACCCTTGTGTTACGCTTTGTTTTGCTCGCGATTTACTGTTATTGATTATCGGGTTCCGGTATTTACTGATTTGTCCCTCGGGACGTGTTAATATTATTTTATCTAAGTGCCAATTAGCTAGTATCCTCATAAATATAAGTTAGAAGGTTTATGCCAAATTTGTCGGTTATCGGATCCTTTATCCGCGAGTTATCGCACTTTTACTCTTGCGTGCCCTTTTACCGAAATCGTGCGAATCTCGAAAACAAAAGTGAAATTTTAATATTAAATGAACCTAATATAAAGAAAATCAAAGCGTGAACTTTCCTAAGTTCAACGCAAAAAGAATCGGGAACTTTCGACGAACGAAACTCCTTAA
The DNA here is from genome assembly GCA_910822075.1 of Senecio squalidus. NCBI lineage: Eukaryota > Viridiplantae > Streptophyta > Magnoliopsida > Asterales > Asteraceae > Senecio > Senecio squalidus. The sequence goes on from CAJVGC010000411.1 coordinate 5,682, forward strand.
CGATCGCGAAAACGAAAATCAGGAAGTGCTGGAAATCACCCGGTGCGCAGCACCAGGGCATAGGTGCGCAGCACCTCTTTGCCAGAATTCAAAATTTTACACTTTTGGTCCTTGCCTCGTTTTTGTAATAAGCCAACCAATCAACAAACGAGCATGTGCTCTGATTTCTGTCATTTTAGCAGTCCCAAAGGGTATCATTACCCTTCCCTTTCATTTCATTTCTTTTTCATTTTTGTAATTCAAGAAACACACACACTCACTAACCTCCTCCATTTCTCTCCACTTTTCTCTACAAACTTTCATCTAAACCAGAGATTCCAGCCACTAAAAAACACATAAATCATCCATCAAAATCGTTTGATCATCAAAGCAAACAAGGAGGAGCAAAGCATTTTCGGTTTCAAGCATATTCCTTCACTTTCGGAGCTCTAAATCCGTCCAAAACACCATCCATTCATTTACATCCGGTAGAAATCACCTTCTTATCATTATTTACTGTTTTTATTAATTGCATGTTTGATCTAAGCCTTAAAAACGAGTTTTTGTAAGGATTTATACCACTTTGTTTACAAAAACGATTTTTATATAAACACTACTTAGATCTATGTTTTTGTGGGTAAAAGTTATTTAGAAACTATAAAAAAATGATGTTTTATAAGTTATCTACTGGTTGCATGTCGAAATCTTTGAGTTACAAAACGATTTTAGCAAGAAAAACACAAATCGGGAAGAAGGCAGCAGCTAGGTGCGCCGCACCTGTGCCCAGGTGCGCAGCACCGGGCTGCTGACCTCCCGAAAATGTGTCGTTTTACTCGTTTAAAACTTGTATTCACGTTCTGGACTTTTGTCAATAATATTGTGGGGCTGAGATGAGTAAAAACAGTAATAATGGTGACATTTTGTGTATTCAAATCCTTCGTTTTGCTAATCGTTGGCGTTTGTTTTGTGTTTCGGAGGCGGATATTCTCATCGTTGGACCACCGAAGTTGCCATTCCAAATTCTGGTCAAATCAAGCGGAGTTAGTGGTATAACTTGTTACTCTTGTGAATCTTGTGATTTCATTATATGTGTATTATTCGGTTTTAGCCTTGAAAATCGGTTAGGATAAATTATTAGACCAACACTCGTGCGGTTGATCGATTTGGACTAAAGTTGGACAAAATGTTAAAATATAAGTAACCAAAGTATTATGTAAAGCTAAATATGGTATTATGTATTATGGTTTAAAATGCATTGTTGATAAGCGGGAAAGTGATTTAATAAATGGACTAATATTTTATGACGCGGAAGCGCTGCCGAAATTTCATCTCACAACTTGTTACGACTTAAAACACTTATGTAAATAAATTGTATACCAAAGTAACATATTCTACAAAAACATTGTCTTTGGACTCAAAGACACCAACGCAATCTCGAATGTCATAATATTACTTAAATGGACATTTTAAACCTTTGCGATACTTCAAACTTCGTCTCAATTTAATCATTGTTTTAAGTCATCAAATTATGTTTTGCGGCCAATTTTATAAAATGGTGTTGAAAGGCTTTTGCTTTAAAACATTTGGTAAGAAAACACTCCAAATTATTCTAAGTGTCAATTGGACTCTTAATTTGAAATTTGACTTTCATAAGTCAACATAATTGACCTTTGACTTTCATAAGTCAACATCTTAATTTTTGGTCGACTTAATGAACATTTATATTAATAATCCTTTCGACTCGGAGTTATCATTTGCTTCCAACGGTCGCTGTTGACGTGAACGATCGATATCTTACCGATCGGCCCTTTTCTGGCGCGGAACATCGTCTTCTTAATCCGTCATCCTTATTCGATTTATTAAACGTTGGAATATTATATTAAACGTAATCTTAACCGACAAGGCTAAACCGGACCTAGACTTATATGGATACTGAGACTATGTTGTTTATTGTTTAAGGCACTTAGGCAGTGGAGTGGTAGCTCTGTGTTTGGTGTACCCGATTTTTGTTTGCTGAAGCTTTATCTGTGAGTTATTCGTAGCCCTTGTCTTAAATATTTTTGGGCTGTAAAGCGTATTTTTATAAAATTGTCTGCTTGTATGCGGGACTTTGTTGATTATCTTGTTTACCTAGTTGAATAGGTCTGCTGTAGATTAGGAGTCTTATTTGCCTTGGTGGCACCCCTAATACACTCGTTAAGCTTTATGCCCAACGGTTTCATATTTATAGCTATATGGGTTATTATACCTAACCCTCATCGCTCGGTAGGATGCTCCTATGGGTAGATGTTATGACCGGTATATTATTCGATTACCTTTGGATTGACTCACCTTAGAAGAGGGGACTTTATTGTGTGGTAAGGATCGAGGTGTATGACTAATCTAAGCATGGTATCCTCACTAGGGTTGAAAACAAGATACAATACGATGATTATGTTATGATTTGAAATATGATTTTGAAATTTATCGAAACTTGTCGATGGGTCAAATTTTACTTATAAATTGCGAATAATTCACCAACATGTTGTTGATGTCGTTTTAACGCTTTGCAGGAAATTGAGGATTTCCGTGATCATGCCATAGTTTATTTTTGGATCGCTTGCTTTTGGGGAATTTGAATTTGAATTGTTTATTGTAATTTCCATGACGATCCTTTTGTTGATTTCTTTTGGAATTGTATTCGTACTTGGCGTCTCATCGCCTTGACTTATTGATGTATTTTGTAACATTTGGCATGATCAATTTAATTTAATGCTTTGTTTATCGGTTATATTGTTGTAATCTTGACTTTGATATTATAACTGGAACATCTCGCGTTTCCGCTTCCAAGCGGGGTGTGACAAAATGTTATTCTTAAGACATTCTTAATGCTATTGTAAGGTAGGGGATTATTTGACATCAATATCACACACCTAAACGTAATTCTAACTCGTACGGGATGTAATCTAGGTTTTACAATAAAATAAGCGTTTTATTTGGTATAAATTGGTTTGAATAGTTGATATAGGTAATTTTAAAGTTTATTAGGGTAGTGTGGAAGTTTGGATTAGAAACGGAATTGTACGGTACGGTGTTGTAAAATTAGTTTTTGAAAGTACCTATGGGTTTTTCAAATTTGGGTTTTGATTTTAAAATGGTATATTTGATTTGATTGAGTTTTTTATGGATTAAATGGCTTCAAATACTATTCTTAAGACATTCTTAATGCTATTGTGACGTAGGGGATTATTTGACATCAATATCACACACCTAAACGTAATTCTAACTCGTACGGGATGTAATCTAGGTTTTACAATAAAATAAGCGTTTTATTTGGTATAAATTGGTTTGAATAGTTGATATAGGTAATTTTAAAGTTTATTAGGGTAGTGTGGAAGTTTGGATTAGAAACGGAATTGTACGGTACGGTGTTGTAAAATTAGTTTTTGAAAGTACCTATGGGTTTTTCAAATTTGGGTTTTGATTTTAAAATGGTATATTTGATTTGATTGAGTTTTTTATGGATTAAATGGCTTCAATTACTATTCTTAAGACATTCTTAATGCTATTGTAACGTAGGGGATTATTTGACATCAATATCACACCTAAACGTAATTCTAACTCGTACGGGATGTAATCTAGGTTTTACAATAAAATAAGCGTTTTATTTGGTATAAATTGGTTTGAATAGTTGATATAGGTAATTTTAAAGTTTATTAGGGTAGTGTGGAAGTTTGGATTAGAAACGGAATTGTACGGTACGGTGTTGTAAAATTAGTTTTTGAAAGTACCTATGGGTTTTACAAATTTGGGTTTTGATTTTAAAATTGTATATTTGATTTGATTGAGTTTTTTATGGATTAAATGGCTTCAAATACTATTCTTAAGACATTCTTAATGCTATTGTAACGTAGGGGATTATTTGACATCAGTATCACACACCTAAACGTAATTCTAACTCGTACGAGATGTAATCTAGGTTTTACAATAAAACTAGTCTAGTACCCGCGCGATGCGGCGGCGGCGATGAAGTTGATTTCGTAAAATGGTTTTGCGGCTACAGTTTTCAGTAGTTTCTAATCCGTCTCGTGTATGTTAAGTATAACACTTTCTAGTTTATTATCTTTTGAATCACAATATTTTTCGTTATCTTTTTTCTCCGAATATATAAAAACATTTCATCAGTCTATTACAAGTTCAAATAAACACTCATTGTTTGAGAAAAACATAAATATTACAACATAAAAGCAATATAAACATGAATAGGTTATCTGCCCATATAAGTTTCGCTTAGGTTATGTTCATTTCGCTTTGTCACTATTATTTGTGTGATTTTGATTTATTGGTATGTTTAAGTACTGGATACATGTGGTGAACTACAATATTTTACGTTTGCTCCTGCTGATATTGTACCTCTTAATTCAAAAATTGTCCCAAGTAATTCAAAAATTGATCGTTGTTGCATTTCATATTTAACTTTTTTTTTATGAAATTTGACAAATGCTTTTTTGTGAAAGACTTCAAGGAGTACGGAGTAATCGAGATCATGTTCAATTAAAGAAGGGAGATTGGCTCTGTATATAATAGCTCGGGGAACGGTCTAAATCTCGGTTGCTTGGACTTAGAAAAATACCAACAGAAACACGAGCACCTTAATCATATTTGCTATAGCAATAAATGGAACCCATAGATAAGAACAAAGTTTTCGTGAAGATTGAATCGCTGCCTCTGTGTTTTATAACCAATACAGTTAACATTTCAAACACAAATAATCAGGTACCACATCATCCCTGAGTGTTATCGATTCTGTAGAAATTAGTTAGCGTCTTCCCATCAAGCTCTTTTTTAAAGAACCTTGTCATGTAATCTTCATAAACAAGTTCCTTGTAACCTGCTGGATTCTCAGCAGATATTAATTCTGGGAACGGTCCATATAATTTCTCTCGGTTGCTTGGATTGAGAAAAACAGCAACAGAAACACGTGCACCTTCAACAGGGTTTGCCAATACTCGATGCTCCACACTTTTATATACATCGTTCGACATCATCTGTAAAATAACTTATGTGATGATTATAATTTAATTATAGATTATAGATTGCAGTTAACCAAATCCGTGATGAAATACTGAAAATTAGGGACCAACCTGTAAAAGAATAACACGAGGGACAAGATTCTTGACACTCGGTAATTTACTCTAAGATTATATTATTCATTTATAATACAACTTTTTTAATAAAACGATTAAGGTTTTGAATGTATAACAAATCAACTTTGGCGAATTTTGACCCGTTTGATGATCTGTATAATATTTAGCTATTGTTTTTTAAATTTTCTCGTTTTATTAGAGATAAAAGATGGCGTGTATCAACAACTCGTTCATAATTATATAAAAGTAGTACCTTAAGCAAGTCACCAATGTTGATAACAATAGCACCAGGAACCGCTTCAACATCAGCCCAATCTTCACCGCACTTGACCTGCATAATATGCTATTGTTTTTTAATTTTTCTCGTTTTATTAGAGATAAAAGACGGCGTGTATCAACAACTCGACAACTCGTTCATAATTATATAAAAGCAGTACCTTAAAATAAAATAAAAATTGCAGGTACCAGACTCGACCTCTACTAAAATATTACCCATTTCAAGATAAACCTATTACGCTAGTTACACAACCCCCCAATTTTGACACCAGTACAGAAAAGGCCCAGAACAATATCTATGATTCATAGCTTCATATCCTAAGAAGCAAAATATTTGAACATATTAAATAGACATAGTTCTCAACCAAACATTTTCCTAAAAAAACGAAAAATTATACCATCTTCTCTTGTCTGTTTTTTCGTTTCCTGTCTCTCTTCTTCTTATTCTTCTTCCGAATAACATCCGGTTGAGACACACCACCACAAGTATCGTCGACTGTCTTCACTTTCTTATTACTTACTAACTGATTCTCATCAATCTCCTCTGCACCTCTCTTATTGCCTAATAACAAACAGTAAAACATTTCATATAAACTAAGCACGATATGTACAAAACTCATTAATAAAAATATTAACATATACTTTTAAACTTTTTACTTGAATCATCGGCTGCAACAATCTTGGCGACTGGCATCTTTGGTTCTTCCTCCTGTATAAATACAGTAAAGCATACTTAGAAAATAACAAATTATCCGACAAGGAACGACTATCATCTGAACAACTACTACTAACAGGTTCATATGCTGTTAAGAAATGACTATCACTTACTTTATCATCATTAACATCACATAGTCGTGTCAACCTAAAAAAAACAGTCATACCGTCTTCTCTTGTCTGTTTTTCTGTTTCTTGACTCTCTTCCTTTTCTTATTCCTAGTCATTCCCGTATCAAGAATCGCCTCTTCACCTCTCTTATTGCCTAATAATATAACCAGTCAATCATTTCATTTAAACTAACCACAATATAATAAACTATAATTTAAACAAATGTACAAAACTAATTACGAAAAGTATTTACATATAATAAACCTTTTCAAAAACTATCATCTCAGATTCAATAATAAAAGTATACATATATATAAGTAAAAACAATCATAAGATAAAATAAAAAACGAAACTACCTTTAATAATTAAACTGGTAAACAGGTCTGTAGGAGGATGACGACGACGAACCTGAAATTAAATCGAAACAAAAAACATAATCAGATAAAAATAGAGATTTCGATACAGATTTAAAAACAACAGTACCTTCTTCATTGGTTCCGGCGGCTAGGTTTCCGGCGGCGGCTAGCTTTCAGGCAGCGGCTAGTTGTTCCGGCGGCTAGGGTTCCACGTAGGGTGGATGGAGATGACGGATGAGGGTTCCGGCGGCTAGGGTTTCGGCGGCTAGGGTTCCGGCGAGTGTTCCGGCGGCTAGGGTTCCACAGATGGTGGTTCCCTAGCCGCCGGGGTTCCATGGAGGGTGGCTGGCGGTGAAGGTGACGAATGAGGGTTTCGGAGAGTATTCCGGCGAGTATTCCGGCGAGTCTAGAGAGAGGTCAGAGGTTTTAGAGAGAGAGAGAGAGTTGTGTGTGTGTGTGTTTTGTGTTGTGTGTTTTGTGTCTGCTTTGTGTGTGTGTGTTGTGTGTGTGTGTGTGTTGTGTATGTGTGTTGTTTGTGTTGTATCGTAAGCTTGAAATGTTGTATTGTTTGCTTAAAATGTTGTATTGTATGCTTAATATGTTGTACCTCTTAATCTCTTAAACTCTTCAAACACCAAATGCTTTATATAGTAGTAGAGATAAGAGTTTTATTGGGTATAAATTGGTTTGAATAGTTTATATAGGTAATTTTACAGTTTATTAGGGTAGTGTGGAAGTTTGGATTAGAAACGGAATTGTACGGTACGGTGTTGTAAAATTAGTTTTTGAAAGTACCTATGGGTTTTTCAAATTTGGGTTTTGATTTAAAAATGGTATATTTGATTTGATTGAGTTTTTTATGGATTAAATGGCGTCAAATACTATTCTTAACACATTCTTAATGCTATTGTAACGTAGGGGATTATTTGACATCAATATCACACACCTAAACGTAATTCTAACTCGTACGGGATGTAATCTAGGTTTTACAATAAAATAACCGTTTTATTTGGTATAAATTGGTTTGAATAGTTGATATAGGTAATTTTAAAGTTTATTAGGGTAGTGTGGAAGTTTGGATTAGAAACGGAATTGTACGGTACGGTGTTGTAAAATTAGTTTTTGAAAGTACCTATGGGTTTTTCAAATTTGGGTTTTGATTTTAAAATGGTATATTTGATTTGATTGAGTTTTTTATGGATTAAATGGCTTCAAATACTATTCTTAACACATTCTTAATGCTATTGTAACGTAGGGGATTATTTGACATCAATATCACACACCTAAACGTAATTCTAACTCGTACGGGATGTAATCTAGGTTTTACAATAAAATAAGCGTTTTATTTGGTATAAATTGGTTTGAATAGTTGATATAGGTAATTTTAAAGTTTATTAGGGTAGTGTGGAAGTTTGGATTAGAAACGGAATTGTACGGTACGGTGTTGTAAAATTAGTTTTTGAAAGTACCTATGGGTATTTCAAATTTGGGTTTTGATTTTAAAATGGTATATTTGATTTGACTGAGTTTTTTATGGATTAAATGGCTTCAAATACTATTCTTAACACATTCTTAATGCTATTGTAACGTAGGGGATTATTTGACATCAATATCACACACCTAAACGTAATTCTAACTCGTACGGGATGCAATCTAGGTTTTACAATAAAATAAGCGTTTTATTTGGTATAAATTGGTTTGAATAGTTGATATAGGTAATTTTAAAGTTTATTAGGGTAGTGTGGAAGTTTGGATTAGAAACGGAATTGTACGGTACGGTGTTGTAAAATTAGTTTTTGAAAGTACCTATGGGTTTTTCAAATTTGGGTTTTGATTTTAAAATGGTATATTTGATTTGATTGAGTTTTTTATGGATTAAATGGCTTCAAATACTATTCTTAAGACATTCTAAATGCTATTGTAACGTAGGGGATTATTTGACATCAATATCACACACCTAAACGTAATTCTAACTCGTACGGGATGTAATCTAGGTTTTACAATAAAATAAGCGTTTTATTGGGTATAAATTGGTTTGAATAGTTGATATAGGTAATTTTAAAGTTTATTAGGGTAGTGTGGAAGTTTGGATCAGAAACGGAATTGTACGGTACGGTGTTGTAAAATTAGTTTTTGAAAGTACCTATGGGTTTTTCAAATTTGGGTTTTGATTTTAAAATGGTATATTTGATTTGATTGAGTTTTTTATGGATTAAATGGCGTCAAATACTATTCTTAACACATTCTTAATGCTATTGTAACGTAGGGGATTATTTGACATCAATATCACACACCTAAACGTAATTCTAACTCGTACGGGATGCAATCTAGGTTTTACAATAAAATAAGCGTTTTATTTGGTATAAATTGGTTTGAATAGTTGATATAGGTAATTTTAAAGTTTATTAGGGTAGTGTGGAAGTTTGGATTAGAAACGGAATTGTACGGTACGGTGTTGTAAAATTAGTTTTTGAAAGTACCTATGGGTTTTTCAAATTTGGGTTTTGATTTAAAAATGGTATATTTGATTTGATTGAGTTTTTTATGGATTAAATGGCGTCAAATACTATTCTTAACACATTCTTAATGCTATTGTAACGTAGGGGATTATTTGACATCAATATCACACACCTAAACGTAATTCTAACTCGTACGGGATGTAATCTAGGTTTTACAATAAAATAACCGTTTTATTTGGTATAAATTGGTTTGAATAGTTGATATAGGTAATTTTAAAGTTTATTAGGGTAGTGTGGAAGTTTGGATTAGAAACGGAATTGTACGGTACGGTGTTGTAAAATTAGTTTTTGAAAGTACCTATGGGTTTTTCAAATTTGGGTTTTGATTTTAAAATGGTATATTTGATTTGATTGAGTTTTTTATGGATTAAATGGCTTCAAATACTATTCTTAACACATTCTTAATGCTATTGTAACGTAGGGGATTATTTGACATCAATATCACACACCTAAACGTAATTCTAACTCGTACGGGATGTAATCTAGGTTTTACAATAAAATAAGCGTTTTATTTGGTATAAATTAGTTTGAATAGTTGATATAGGTAATTTTAAAGTTTATTAGGGTAGTGTGGAAGTTTGGATTAGAAACGGAATTGTACGGTACGGTGTTGTAAAATTAGTTTTTGAAAGTACCTATGGGTATTTCAAATTTGGGTTTTGATTTTAAAATGGTATATTTGATTTGACTGAGTTTTTTATGGATTAAATGGCGTCAAATACTATTCTTAACACATTCTTAATGCTATTGTAACGTAGGGGATTATTTGACATCAATATCACACACCTAAACGTAATTCTAACTCGTACGGGATGCAATCTAGGTTTTACAATAAAATAAGCGTTTTATTTGGTATAAATTGGTTTGAATAGTTGATATAGGTAATTTTAAAGTTTATTAGGGTAGTGTGGAAGTTTGGATTAGAAACGGAATTGTACGGTACGGTGTTGTAAAATTAGTTTTTGAAAGTACCTATGGGTTTTTCAAATTTGGGTTTTGATTTTAAAATGGTATATTTGATTTGATTGAGTTTTTTATGGATTAAATGGCGTCAAATACTATTCTTAACACATTCTTAATGCTATTGTAACGTAGGGGATTATTTGACATCAATATCACACACCTAAACGTAATTCTAACTCGTACGGGATGCAATCTAGGTTTTACAATAAAATAAGCGTTTTATTAGGTATAAATTGGTTTGAATAGTTGATATAGGTAATTTTAAAGTTTATTAGGGTAGTGTGGAAGTTTGGATTAGAAACGGAATTGTACGGTACGGTGTTGTAAAATTAGTTTTTGAAAGTACCTATGGGTTTTTCAAATTTGGGTTTTGATTTTAAAATGGTATATTTGATTTGACTGAGTTTTTTATGGATTAAATGGCTTCAAATACTATTCTTAACACATTCTTAATGCTATTGTAACGTAGGGGATTATTTGACATCAATATCACACACCTAAACGTAATTCTAACTCGTACGGGATGTAATCTAGGTTTTACAATAAAATAAGCGTTTTATTTGGTATAATTTGGTTTGAATAGTTGATATAGGTAATTTTAAAGTTTATTAGGGTAGTGTGGAAGTTTGGATTAGAAACGGAATTGTACGGTACGGTGTTGTAAAATTAGTTTTTGAAAGTACCTATGGGTATTTCAAATTTGGGTTTTGATTTTAAAATGGTATATTTGATTTGATTGAGTTTTTTATGGATTAAATGGCTTCAAATACTATTCTTAACACATTCTTAATGCTATTGTAACGTAGGGGATTATTTGACATCAATATCACACACCTAAACGTAATTCTAACTCGTACGGGATGCAATCTAGGTTTTACAATAAATAAGCGTTTTATTTGGTATAAATTGGTTTGAATAGTTGATATAGGTAATTTTAAAGTTTATTAGGGTAGTGTGGAAGTTTGGATTAGAAACGGAATTGTACGGTACGGTGTTGTAAAATTAGTTTTTGAAAGTACCTATGGGTTTTTCAAATTGGGTTTTGATTTTAAAATGGTATATTTGATTTGATTGAGTTTTTTATGGATTAAATGGCTTCAAATACTATTCTTAAGACATTCTAAATGCTATTGTAACGTAGGGGATTATTTGACATCAATATCACACACCTAAACGTAATTCTAACTCGTACGGGATGTAATCTAGGTTTTACAATAAAATAAGCGTTTTATTGGGTATAAATTGGTTTGAATAGTTGATATAGGTAATTTTAAAGTTTATTAGGGTAGTGTGGAAGTTTGGATGAGAAACGGAATTGTACGGTACGGTGTTGTAAAATTAGTTTTTGAAAGTACCTATGGGTTTTTCAAATTTGGGTTTGATTTTAAAATGGTATATTTGATTTGATTGAGTTTTTTATGGATTAAATGGCTTCAAATACTATTCTTAAGACATTCTTAATGCTATTGTAACGTAGGGGATTATTTGACATCAATATCACACACCTAAACGTAATTCTAACTCGTACGGGATGTAATCTAGGTTTTACAATAAAATAAGAGTTTTATTTGGTATAAATTAGTTTGAATAGTTGATATAGGTAATTTTAAAGTTTATTAGGCTAGTGTGGAAGTTTGGATTAGAAACGGAATTGTACGGTACGGTGTTGTAAAATTAGTTTTTGAAAGTACCTATGGGTATTTCAAATTTGGGTTTTGATTTTAAAATGGTATATTGATTTGACTGAGTTCTTTATGGATTAAATGGCTTCAAATACTATTCTTAACACATTCTTAATGCTATTGTAACGTAGGGGATTATTTGACATCAGTATCACACACCTAAACGTAATTCTAACTCGTACGGGATGTAATCTAGGTTTTACAATAAAATAAGTGTTTTATTTTGTATAAATTGATTTGAATAGTTGATATAGGTAATTTTAAAGTTTATTAGGGTAGTGTGGAAGTTTGGATTAGAAACGGAATTGTACGGTACGGTGTTGTAAAATTAGTTTTGAAAGTACCTATGGGTTTTTCAAATTTGGGTTTTGATTTTAAAATGGTATATTTGATTTGATTGAGTTTTTTATGGATTAAATGGCTTCAAATACTATTCTTAACACATTCTTAATGCTATTGTAACGTAGGGGATTATTTGACATCAATATCACACACCTAAACGTAATTCTAACTCGTACGGGATGTAATCTAGGTTTTACAATAAAATAAGCGTTTTATTTGGTATAAATTGGTTTGAATAGTTGATATAGGTAATTTTAAAGTTTATTAGGGTAGTGTGGAAGTTTGGATTAGAAACGGAATTGTACGGTACGGTGTTGTAAAATTAGTTTTTGAAAGTACCTATGGGTTTTTTCAAATTTGGGTTTTGATTTTAAAATGGTATATTTGATTTGATTGAGTTTTTTATGGATTAAATGGCTTCAAATACTATTCTTAATACATTCTTAATGCTATTGTAACGTAGGGGATTATTTGACATAATATCACACACCTAAACGTAATTCTAACTCGTACGTGATGTAATCTAGGTTTTACAATAAAATAACCGTTTTATTAGGTATAAATTGGTTTGAATAGTTGATATAGGTAATTTTAAAGTTTATTAGGGTAGTGTGGAAGTTTGGATTAGAAACGGAATTGTACGGTACGGTGTTGTAAAATTAGTTTTTGAAAGTACCTATGGGTTTTTCAAATTTGGGTTTTGATTTTAAAATGGTATATTTGATTTGATTGAGTTTTTTATGGATTAAATGGCTTCAAATACTATTCTTAACACATTCTTAATGCTATTGTAACGTAGGGGATTATTTGACATCAATATCACACACCTAAACGTAATTCTAACTCGTACGGGATGTAATCTAGGTTTTACAATAAAATAAGCGTTTTATTGGATATAAATTGGTTTGAATAGTTGATATAGGTAATTTAAAGTTTATTAGGGCTAGTGTGGAAGTTTGGATTAGAACGGAATTGTACGGTACGGTGTTGTAAAATTAGTTTTTGAAAGTACCTATGGGTTTTCAAATTTGGGTTTTGATTTTAAAATGGTATATTTGATTTGATTGAGTTTTTTATGGATTAAATGGCTTCAAATACTATTCTTAATCCATTCTTAATGCTATTGTAACGTAGGGGAATATTTGACATCAGTATCACACACCTAAACGTAATTCTAACTCGTACGGGATGTAATCTAGGTTTTACAATAAAATAAGCGTTTTATTGGTATAAATTGGTTTGAATAGTTGATATAGGTAATTTTAAAGTTTATTAGGGTAGTGTGGAAGTTTGGATTAGAAACGGAATTGTACGGTACGGTGTTGTAAAATTAGTTTTTGAAAGTACCTATGGGTTTTTCAAATTTGGGTTTTGATTTTAAAATGGTATATTTGATTTGATTGAGTTTTTTATGGATTAAATGGCTTCAAATACTATTCTTAAGACATTCTTAATGCTATTGTAACGTAGGGGATTATTTGACATCAATATCACACACCTAAACGTAATTCTAACTCGTACGGATGTAATCTAGGTTTTACAATAAAATAAGCGTTTTATTGGGTATAAATTGGTTTGAATAGTTGATATAGGTAATTTTAAAGTTTATTAGGGTAGTGTGGAAGTTTGGATTAGAAACGGAATTGTACGGTACGGTGTTGTAAAATTAGTTTTTGAAAGTACCTATGGGTTTTTCAAATTTGGGTTTTGATTTTAAAATGGTATATTTGATTTGATTGAGTTTTTTATGGATTAAATGGCTTCAAATACTATTCTTAAGACATTCTTAATGCTATTGTAACGTAGGGGATTATTTGACATCAATATCACACACCTAAACGTAATTCTAACTCGTACGGGATGTAATCTAGGTTTTACAATAAAATAAGCGTTTTATTGGTATAAATTGGTTTGAATAGTTGATATAGGTAATTTTAAAGTTTATTAGGGTAGTGTGGAAGTTTGGATTAGAAACGGAATTGTACGGTACGGTGTTGTAAAATTAGTTTTTGAAAGTACCTATGGGTTTTTCAAATTTGGGTTTTGATTTTAAAATGGTATATTTGATTTGATTGAGTTTTTTATGGATTAAATGGCTTCAAATACTATTCTTAAGACATTCTTAATGCTATTGTAACGTAGGGGATTATTTGACATCAATATCACACACCTAAACGTAATTCTAACTCGTACGGGATGTAATCTAGGTTTTACAATAAAATAAGCGTTTTATTGGTATAAATTGGTTTGAATAGTTGATATAGGTAATTTTAAAGTTTATTAGGGTAGTGTGGAAGTTTGGATTAGAAACGGAATTGTACGGTACGGTGTTGTAAAATTAGTTTTTGAAAGTACCTATGGGTTTTTCAAATTTGGGTTTTGATTTTAAAATGGTATATTTGATTTGATTGAGTTTTTTATGGATTAAATGGCTTCAAATACTATTCTTAAGACATTCTTAATGCTATTGTAACGTAGGGGATTATTTGACATCAATATCACACACCTAAACGTAATTCTAACTCGTACGGGATGTAATCTAGGTTTTACAATAAAATAAGCGTTTTATTGGTATAAATTGGTTTGAATAGTTGATATAGGTAATTTTAAAGTTTATTAGGGTAGTGTGGAAGTTTGGATTAGAAACGGAATTGTACGGTACGGTGTTGTAAAATTAGTTTTTGAAAGTACCTATGGGTTTTTCAAATTTGGGTTTTGATTTTAAAATGGTATATTTGATTTGATTGAGTTTTTTATGGATTAAATGGCTTCAAATACTATTCTTAAGACATTCTTAATGCTATTGTAACGTAGGGGATTATTTGACATCAATATCACACACCTAAACGTAATTCTAACTCGTACGGGATGTAATCTAGGTTTTACAATAAAATAAGCGTTTTATTTGGTATAAATTGGTTTGAATAGTTGATATAGGTAATTTTAAAGTTTATTGGGTAGTGTGGAAGTTTGGATTAGAAACGGAATTGTACGGTACGGTGTTGTAAAATTAGTTTTTGAAAGTACCTATGGGTTTTTCAAATTTGGGTTTTTGATTTTAAAATGTATATTTGATTTGATTGAGTTTTTTTATGGATTAAATTGCTTCAAATACTATTCTTAAGACATTTTAAATGCTATTGTAACGTAGGGATTATTTGACATCAATATCACACACCTAAACGTAATTCTAACTCGTACGGGATGTAATCTAGGTTTTACAAT
>CAJVGC010000412.1:0-21335 GCA_910822075.1 Senecio squalidus
GTAAAATTAGTTTTTGAAAGTACCTATGGGTTTTTCAAATTTGGGTTTTGATTTTAAAATGGTATATTTGATTTGATTGAGTTTTTTTATGGATTAATGGCTTCAAATACTATTCTTAAGACATTCTTAATGCTATTGTAACGTAGGGATTATTGACATCAATATCACACACCTAAACGTAATTCTAACTCGTACGGGATGTAATCTAGGTTTTACAATAAAATAAGCGTTTTATAAGGTATAATTGGTTTGAATAGTTGATATAGGTAATTTTAAAGTTTATTAGGCTAGTGTGGAAGTTTGGATTAGAAACGGAATTGTACGGTACGGTGTTGTAAAATTAGTTTTTGAAAGTACCTATGGGTTTTTCAAATTTGGGTTTTGATTTTAAAATGGTATATTTGATTTGATTGAGTTTTATGGATTAAATGGCTTCAAATACTATTCTTAAGACATTCTTAATGCTATTGTAACGTAGGGATTATTGACATCAATATCACCGTAATTTCTACACTCGTAAGGGATGTAATCTAGGTTTTACAATAAAATAAGCGTTTTATTGGGTATAAATTGGTTTGATAGTTGATATAGGGTAATATTTAAAAGTTATTCCAGCGTAGTGTGGAAGTTTGGATTCGAAACCGGAAATTGTACGGTACGGCTTGTTGTAAAATTAGTATTTTGAACAGTACCTCTGGGTTTAAAATTTGGGTCTTTGACTTTTAAAATGGTATATTTGATATTGATTGCGTTTTTTATGGATTAATGGCTTCAAATACTATTTCTAAGCCATTCTATGAATTGTAACGTAGGGGCTTATTTGCCATCAATATCACACCTATAACGTAATTCTAACTCGTACGGGATGTATCTAGGTTTTTACATAAAATAAGCGTTTTTTGGGTAATAAATTGGTTTGAATAGTTGATATAGGTAATTTTAAAGTTTATTAGGGTAGTGTGGAGTTTGGATTAGAAACGGAATTGTACGGTACGGTGTTGTAAAATTAGTTTTTGAAAGTACCTATGGGTTTTTCAAATTTGGGTTTTGATTTTAAAATGGTATATTTGATTTGATTGAGTTTTTTATGGATTAAATGGCTTCAAATACTATTCTTAAGACATTCTTAATGCTATGTAACGTAGGGGATTATTTGACATCAATATCACACACCTAAACGTAATTCTAACTCGTACGGGATGTAATCTAGGTTTTACAATAAAATAAGCGTTTTATAAGGTATAAATTGGTTTGAATAGTTGATATAGGTAATTTTAAAGTTTATTAGCTAGTGTGGAAGTTTGGATTAGAAACGGAATTGTACGGTACGGTGTTGTAAAATTAGTTTTTGAAAGTACCTATGGGTTTTTCAAATTTGGGTTTTGATTTTAAAATGGTATATTTGATTTGATTGAGTTTTTTATGGATTAAATGGCTTCAAATACTATTCTTAAGACATTCTTAATGCTATTGTAACGTAGGGGATTATTTGACATCAATATCACACACCTTAAACGTAATTCTAACTCGTACGGGATGTAATCTAGGTTTTACAATAAAATAAGAGTTTTATTGGGTATAAATTGGTTTGAATAGTTGATATAAGTAATTTTAAAGGTTATTAGGCTAGTGTGGAGTTTGGATTAGAAACGGAAATGTACGGTACGGTGTTGTAAAATTAGTTTTGAAAGTACCTATGGGTTTTTTCAAATTTGGGTTTTGATTTTACAATGGTATATTTGATTTGATTGAGTTTTTTTATGGATAAATGGCTTTCAACATACGATCTAATAACATGTTTTAATTGCTATTGTAACGTCTGGGGCTTATTTGACATCAGATCTAACACAATATCTAAAGTAATTCTAATCTCGTACGGTATGTAATCTAGGGTTTATACACAATACAAATTAAGCTTTTTAATTGGGTATACTAATGGTTTGAACTAGATGATATAGGTAATTTTAAAGTTTATTAGGATAGTGTGGAAGTTTGGATTAGATGTGGAAGTTTGGATTAGAAACGGAATTGTACGTTACGTTGTTGTAAAATTAGTTTTTGAAAGTACCTATGGGATATTTGATTTGATTGAGTTTTTTTATGGATTAAATGGCTTCAAATACTATTCTTAAGACATTCAAATGCTATTGTAACGTAAGACATTCTTAATGCTATTGTAACGTAGGGGATTATTGGACATCAATATCACACACCTAAACGTAATTCTAAACTCGTACGGGATGTAATCTAGGTTTTTACAATAAAATAAGCGTTTATATTGGTATAAATTGGTTTGAATAGTTGATATAGGGAATTTTAAAGTTTATTAGGCTAGTGTGGAAGTTTGGATTAGAAACGGAATTGTACGGTACGGTGTTGTAAAATTAGTTTTTGAAAGTACTATGGGTTTTTCAAATTTGGGTTTTGATTTTAAAATGGTATATTTGATTTGATTGAGGTTTTTTTATGGATTCATGGCTTCAAATACTATTCTTAAGGACATTCTTATGCTATTGTAACGTAGGGTATTATTGTAAAACCAATATCACACACCTAAACGTAATTCTAACTCGTACGGGATGTAATCTAGGTTTTACAATAAAATAAGCGTTTTATTGGGTATAAATTGGTTTGAATAGTTGATATAGGTAATTTTAAAGTTTATTAGGCGTAGTGTGGAAGTTTGGATTAGAAACGGAAATTGTACGGTACGGTGTTGTAAAATTAGTTTTTGAAAGTACCTATGGGTTTTTAAAATTTGGGTTTTGATTTTAAAATGGTATATTTGATTTGATGAGTTTTTAAGGATTAAATGGCTTCAAATACTATTCTTAAGACATTCTTAATGCTATTGTAACGTAGGGGATTATTTGACATCAATATCACACACCTAAACGTAATTCTAACTCGTACGGGATGTAATCTAGGTTTACAATAAAATAAGCGTTTTATTGGGTATAAATTGGTTTGAATAGTTGATATAGGTAATTTTAAAGTTTATTAGGCTAGTGTGGAAGTTTGGATTACGAACGGAATTGTACGGTACGGTGTTGTAAAATTAGTTTTTGAAAGTACCTATGGGTTTTTCAAATTTGGGTTTTGATTTTAAAATGGTATATTTGATTTGATTGAGTTTTTTATGGATTAAATGGCTTCAAATACTATTCTTAAGACATTCTTAATGCTATTGTAACGTAAGGGATTATTTGACATCAATATCACACACCTAACGTAATTCTAACTCGTACGGGATGTAATCTAGGTTTTACAATAAAATAAGCGTTTATAAGGTATAAATTGGTTTGAATAGTTGATATAGGTAATTTTAAAGTTTATTAGGGTAGTGTGGAAGTTTGGATTAGAAACGGAATTGTACGGTACGGTGTTGTACAATTAGTTTTTGAAAGTACCTATGGGTTTTTAAAATTTGGGTTTTGATTTTAAAATGGTATATTTGATTTTGATTGAGTTTTTTATGGATTAAATGGCTTCAAATACTATTCTTAAGACATTCTTAATGCTATTGTAACGTAGGGGATTATTTGACATCAATATCACACACCTAAACGTAATTCTAACTCGTACGGGATGTAATCTAGGTTTTATAATAAAAATAAGAGTTTTATTGGGTATAAATTGGTTTGAATAGTTGATTTAAGTAATTTTAAAGTTTATTAGGGTAGTGTGGAAGTTTGGATTAGGAACGGAATTGTACGGTACGGTGTTGTAAAATTAGTTTTTGAAAGTACCTATGGGTTTTTCAAATTTGGGTTTTGATTTTAAAATGGTATATTTGATTTGATTGAGTTTTTTATGGATTAAATGGCTTCAAATACTATTCTTAATACATTCTTAATGCTATTGTAACGTAGGGGATTATTTGACATCAGTATCACACACCTAAACGTAATTCTAACTCGTACGGGATGTAATCTAGGTTTTACAATAAAATAAGCGTTTTATAAGGTATAAATTGGTTTGAATAGTTGATATAGGTAATTTTAAAGTTTATTAGGGTAGTGTGGAAGTTTGGATTAGAAACGGAAATGTACGGTACGGTGTTGTACAATTAGTTTTTGAAAGTACGTATGGGTTTTTAAAATTTGGGTTTTGATATTAAAATGGTATATTTGATTTGATTGAGTTTTTTATGGTTTAAATGGCTTCAAATACTATTCTTAAGACATTCTTAATGCTATTGTAACGTAGGGGATTATTTGACATCAATATCACACACCTAAACGTAATTCTAACTCGTACGGGATGTAATCTAGGTTTTACAATAAAATAAGCGTTTTATTGGGTATAAATTGGTTTGAATAGTTGATATAGGTAATTTTAAAGTTTATTAGGCTAGTGTGGAAGTTTGGATTAGAAACGGAATTGTACGGTACGGTGTTGTAAAATTAGTTTTTGAAAGTACCTATGGGTTTTTCAAATTTGGGTTTTGATTTTAAAATGGTATATTTGATTTGATTGAGTTTTTTATGGATTAAATGGCTTCAAATACTATTCTTAAGACATTCTTAATGCTATTGTAACGTAGGGGATTATTTGACATCAATATCACACACCTAAACGTAATTCTAACTCGTACGGGATGTAATCTAGGTTTTACAATAAAATAAGCGTTTTATTGGGTATAAATTGGTTTGAATAGTTGATATAGGTAATTTTAAAGTTTATTAGGGTAGTGTGGAAGTTTGGATTAGAAACGGAATTGTACGGTACGGTGTTGTAAAATTAGTTTTTGAAAGTACCTATGGGTTTTTCAAATTTGGGTTTTGATTTTAAAATGGTATATTTGATTTGATTGAGTTTTTTATGGATTAAATGGCTTCAAATACTATTCTTAAGACATTCTTAATGCTATTGTAACGTAGGGGATTATTTGACATCAGTATCACACACCTAAACGTAATTCTAACTCGTACGGGATGTAATCTAGGTTTTACAATAAAATAAGCGTTTTATAGGGTATAAATTGGTTTGAATAGTTGATATAGGTAATTTTAAAGTTTATTAGGGTAGTGTGGAAGTTTGGATTAGAAACGGAAATGTACGGTACGGTGTTGTACAATTAGTTTTTAAAAGTACCTATGGGTTTTTAAAATTTGGGTTTTGATATTAAAATGGTATATTTGATTTGATTGAGTTTTTTATGGATTAAATGGCTTCAAATACTATTCTTAAGACATTCTTAATGCTATTGTAACGTAGGGGATTATTTGACATCAATATCACACACCTAAACGTAATTCTAACTCGTACGGGATGTAATCTAGGTTTTACAATAAAATAAGCGTTTTATTGGGTATAAATTGGTTTGAATAGTTGATATAGGTAATTTTAAAGTTTATTAGGCTAGTGTGGAAGTTTGGATTAGAAACGGAATTGTACGGTACGGTGTTGTAAAATTAGTTTTTGAAAGTACCTATGGGTTTTTCAAATTTGGGTTTTGATTTTAAAATGGTATATTTGATTTGATTGAGTTTTTTATGGATTAAATGGCTTCAAATACTATTCTTAAGACATTCTTAATGCTATTGTAACGTAGGGGATTATTTGACATCAATATCACACACCTAAACGTAATTCTAACTCGTACGGGATGTAATCTAGGTTTTACAATAAAATAAGCGTTTTATTGGGTATAAATTGGTTTGAATAGTTGATATAGGTAATTTTAAAGTTTATTAGGCTAGTGTGGAAGTTTGGATTAGAAACGGAATTGTACGGTACGGTGTTGTAAAATTAGTTTTTGAAAGTACCTATGGGTTTTTCAAATTTGGGTTTTGATTTTAAAATGGTATATTTGATTTGATTGAGTTTTTTATGGATTAAATGGCTTCAAATACTATTCTTAAGACATTCTTAATGCTATTGTAACGTAGGGGATTATTTGACATCAGTATCACACACCTAAACGTAATTCTAACTCGTACGGGATGTAAGCTAGGTTTTACAATAAAATAAGCGTTTTATTTGGTATAAATTGGTTTGAATAGTTGATATAGGTAATTTTAAAGTTTATTAGGGTAGTGTGGAAGTTTGGATTAGAAACGGAAATGTACGGTACGGTGTTGTACAATTAGTTTTTGAAAGTACCTATGGGTTTTTCAAATTTGGGTTTTGATTTTAAAATGGTATATTTGATTTGATTGAGTTTTTTATGGATTAAATGGCTTCAAATACTATTCTTAAGACATTCTTAATGCTATTGTAACGTAGGGGATTATTTGACATCAATATCACACACCTAAACGTAATTTTAACTCGTACGGGATGTAATCTAGGTTTTACAATAAAATAAGCGTTTTATTGGGTATAAATTGGTTTGAATAGTTGATATAGGTAATTTTAAAGTTTATTAGGGTAGTGTGGAAGTTTGGATTAGAAACGGAATTGTACGGTACGGTGTTGTAAAATTAGTTTTTGAAAGTACCTATGGGTTTTTCAAATTTGGGTTTTGATTTTAAAATGGTATATTTGATTTGATTGAGTTTTTATGGATTAAATGGCTTCAAATACTATTCTTAAGACATTCTTAATGCTATTGTAACGTAGGGGATTATTTGACATCAATATCACACACCTAAACGTAATTCTAACTCGTACGGGATGTAATCTAGGTTTTACAATAAAATAAGCGTTTTATTGGGTATAAATTGGTTTGAATAGTTGATATAGGTAATTTTAAAGTTTATTAGGCTAGTGTGGAAGTTTGGATTAGAAACGGAATTGTACGGTACGGTGTTGTAAAATTAGTTTTTGAAAGTACCTATGGGTTTTTCAAATTTGGGTTTTGATTTTAAAATGGTATATTTGATTTGATTGAGTTTTTTATGGATTAAATGGCTTCAAATACTATTCTTAATACATTCTTAATGCTATTGTAACGTAGGGGATTATTTGACATCAGTATCACACACCTAAACGTAATTCTAACTCGTACGGGATGTAATCTAGGTTTTACAATAAAATAAGCGTTTTATAAGGTATAAATTGGTTTGAATAGTTGATATAGGTAATTTTAAAGTTTATTAGGCTAGTGTGGAAGTTTGGATTAGAAAGGGAATTGTACGGTACGGTGTTGTAAAATTAGTTTTTGAAAGTACCTATGGGTTTTTCAAATTTGGGTTTTGATTTTAAAATGGTATATTTGATTTGATTGAGTTTTTTATGGATTAAATGGCTTCAAATACTATTCTTAAGACATTCTTAATGCTATTGTAACGTAGGGGATTATTTGACATCAGTATCACACACCTAAACGTAATTCTAACTCGTACGGGATGTAATCTAGGTTTTACAATAAAATAAGCGTTTTATAAGGTATAAATTGGTTTGAATAGTTGATATAGGTAATTTTAAAGTTTATTAGGGTAGTGTGGAAGTTTGGATTAGAAACGGAAATGTACGGTACGGTGTTGTACAATTAGTTTTTAAAAGTACCTATGGGTTTTTAAAATTTGGGTTTTGATTTTAAAATAGTATATTTGATTTGATTGAGTTTTTTATGGATTAAATGGCTTCAAATACTATTCTTAAGACATTCTTAATGCTATTGTAACGTAGGGGATTATTTGACATCAATATCACACACCTAAACGTAATTCTAACTCGTACGGGATGTAATCTAGGTTTTACAATAAAATAAGAGTTTTATTGGGTATAAATTGGTTTGAATAGTTGATATAGGTAATTTTAAAGTTTATTAGGGTAGTGTGGAAGTTTGGATTAGGAACGGAATTGTACGGTACGGTGTTGTAAAATTAGTTTTTGAAAGTACCTATGGGTTTTTAAAATTTGGGTTTTGATTTTAAAATGGTATATTTGATTTGATTGAGTTTTTTATGGATGAAATGGCTTCAAATACTATTCTTAAGACATTCTTAATGCTATTGTAACGTAGGGGATTATTTGACATCAATATCACACACCTAAACGTAATTCTAACTCGTACGGGATGTAATCTAGGTTTTACAATAAAATAAGCGTTTTATTGGGTATAAATTGGTTTGAATAGTTGATATAGGTAATTTTAAAGTTTATTAGGGTAGTGTGGAAGTTTGGATTAGAAACGGAATTGTACGGTACGGTGTTGTACAATTAGTTTTTGAAAGTACCTATGGGTTTTTAAAATTTGGGTTTTGATTTTAAAATGGTATATTTGATTTGATTGAGTTTTTTATGGATTAAATGGCTTCAAATACTATTCTTAAGACATTCTTAATGCTATTGTAACGTAGGGGATTATTTGACATCAATATCACACACCTAAACGTAATTCTAACTCGTACGGGATGTAATCTAGGTTTTACAATAAAATAAGCGTTTTATAAGGTATAAATTGGTTTGAATAGTTGATATAGGTAATTTTAAAGTTTATTAGGGTAGTGTGGAAGTTTGGATTAGAAACGGAAATGTACGGTACGGTGTTGTACAATTAGTTTTTGAAAGTACCTATGGGTTTTTAAAATTTGGGTTTTGATTTTAAAATGGTATATTTGATTTGATTGAGTTTTTTATGGATTAAATGGCTTCAAATACTATTCTTAAGACATTCTAAATGCTATTGTAACGTAGGGGATTATTTGACATCAATATCACACACCTAAACGTAATTCTAACTCGTACGGGATGTAATCTAGGTTTTACAATAAAATAAGCGTTTTATTGGGTATAAATTGGTTTGAATAGTTGATATAGGTAATTTTAAAGTTTATTAGGCTAGTGTGGAAGTTTGGATTAGAAACGGAATTGTACGGTACGGTGTTGTAAAATTAGTTTTTGAAAGTACCTATGGGTTTTTCAAATTTGGGTTTTGATTTTAAAATGGTATATTTGATTTGATTGAGTTTTTTATGGATTAAATGGCTTCAAATACTATTCTTTTTTTTTTTGGTAAAAGGGAATTCTACCCCGGTAAATTATATAACCAAAAAAAGCGATGAAGTACAACGGGTATAGGTGAAGTCCTATACCTCAACCCATTACATGGGCAACAAACAGCAAATAAGCCTAAACAAAAACACTCCCTATATAAGAAAGACATGCCTCCCTTATAGACTACCACGAATAAAAAAACTAGACTAACAAACTAAAAACTACTTTTTAGTCTTCGCTTGAGGTTTGTACTCACGATTCTTCTTAGAACTCTGAAGATGCTCATACCCAACATACCCATCATAACCATAGTCATCATCAGAAGCATCAGACGGATTGAAACAATTATCCCATTGCCTGTGAAGCTCCTGAGAATTACTAACCTCCTTATCCTTACTACCCATCGAACTGCTAGGAATAGACTTTCCCATATTTCCCTGATCATTCACCTGAGACTGAGGCCTATCCTGACCAATAGCATCACCACCAATATTTAAAACTCCAAATGAATTAGCCACATTCACTCCTTGCGTTGACCCAGCCGCCTTAGAAGACTTTCCCCCTTTCTTTTGCTGCCAAATTACCTTAGAATTAGGCTTATTCAATTTAAGCCCAACAAATGTTCTAGGATCAGCTCCCATCTTCCTGTTACGACCTTTAACTTCCGTAAAACCTTCATCCATAGCCTCCATAACCGGCACCTGCTTATCCCTCGTGGAATGAATAGCACTTTCCTCAATAACTCGTTTGGGGCATAAATTAGTAGTATGACCAAAACATTGACAATCAGTACATTGAGGAGGCTTCCACTCATACTCAACTCGGATAGTTTCCTTTATATAACTGTCCCCCTCCTCAGACGGAATAGCCATAGTCACCTCCTGTTTTAGGGCAGCAGTCGCATCAATCTCAATTAATGCCCTGGCAAAACTAATTCTTCCCCATGAGTCGTCACACATAGAACTAGTAAACGCATCAAGCATGATAGGTTTACCAATTTGCGTAGCAATTAGACTCAGACCATCCTCCGAGTAAGCCAGGATAGGAACATTGTACATTTTAACCCAAACAGGAACCTTGGTAACCTCCCTTTTCGTCAAGGACACATTAGGAGTCCATTTGGTGAGAATGATAGGAGATCTGCGTATCAACCACGGCCCTTTTTCCAACACCTGCTCCATACCCCCCTTAGAAGCAAATTTGAACAGATAAACCCCCACATCATTCCGAGTAATCCGCTCAAACCCAAATTTTCGCCATGCATTCGATGCATATTGTTTAACCACTGGAAAAGAAGGATCCTTACCAATAAAAAAACCCACAATAGAGTTCTCATACCGGCACTTGATTTTCGCAGCTACATCGAGTGGAAGAACACAATCAAATGCATCAAGTTTTTCTGAATTAACCATGGTACGAAAGGTACTCTTATTACACGGAACCCCGGGGCTAAACAAACCAGCATAAGAGGTAGGACCCATATTAGCAATCCCTTTATCGCATTCTCGAGAAGTAACAGTAGTTGGGGAAACATGCTCATTCACAGGTCCCATCATATCACCATTACGCAACGGGGACATTGCCTCAATATCAGCTACAGTTATCTTACCAGACATGTTAAGTAAGCGTTTTGCAATGCCCTCCATAGTCGGGAAATCAATAACATCACTAGTAGTAGACTGCTCCATAACTCAAAGTGTAATATCCAAAACGTACGGATCAAGGTATATACGTACGGATCAAGTTTGATTCGTACGGACAAAGCCTATACTCGTACGAATGAACAAGAAACAATACGGATGAAGTAGGCACGGATAAGGGATATGATACGTACGAACAAGTAGTGAGATACGTACGGATGGACTGTTACACGTACGGATGAATGAAATCCGTACGGATGAACCTGCCTTGTCAAAAACCCTAATCTGCCCAGCCAACACCCTAAACCGCCCCACCTTGTAACTCGCCGGAACTGTGATTAACACCACGAATCTCAAGCCAAAACCGAAATAAACGACTACTAATGCAATTCGACTAATAAAGCACCGTTTAATCAATCCAATACCACAAAATATGCAGCAAAAAGATTAAAAACGAAACCCTAAACCGAACTACAAATCAGCAGCAATTCAAACGATTTGGACAGAAAGCAATGATTCGAGTGATGCCAAACAATAACCAACGATGAAATTACAAAGAACAGCCACCAATAGGTGTGAAATCCGGCCAAAAATCCGGTAGCCAAACACCCCCCAAATCACCTTTCTTTCAAATACTATTCTTAAGACATTCTTAATGCTATTGTAACGTAGGGGATTATTTGACATCAATATCACACACCTAAACGTAATTCTAACTCGTACGGGATGTAATCTAGGTTTTACAATAAAATAAGCGTTTTATTTGGTATAAATTGGTTTGAATAGTTGATATAGGTAATTTAAAGTTTATTAGGCTAGTGTGGAAGTTTGGATTAGGAACGGAATTGTACGGTACGGTGTTGTAAAATTAGTTTTTGAAAGTACCTATGGGTTTTTCAAATTTGGGTTTTGATTTTAAAATGGTATATTTGATTTGATTGAGTTTTTTATGGATTAAATGGCTTCAAATACTATTCTTAAGACATTCTTAATGCTATTGTAACGTAGGGGATTATTTGACATCAATATCACACACCTAAACGTAATTCTAACTCGTACGGGATGTAATCTAGGTTTTACAATAAAATAAGCGTTTTATAAGGTATAAATTGGTTTGAATAGTTGATATAGGTAATTTAAAGTTTATTAGGCTAGTGTGGAAGTTTGGATTAGAAACGGAATTGTACGGTACGGTGTTGTAAAATTAGTTTTTGAAAGTACCTATGGGTTTTTCAAATTTGGGTTTTGATTTTAAAATGGTATATTTGATTTGATTGAGTTTTTTATGGATTAAATGGCTTCAAATACTATTCTTAAGACATTCTTAATGCTATTGTAACGTAGGAGATTATTTGACATCAATATCACACACCTAAACGTAATTCTAACTCGTACGGGATGTAATCTAGGTTTTACAATAAAATAAGCGTTTTATTGGGTATAAATTGGTTTGAATAGTTGATATAGGTAATTTTAAAGTTTATTAGGCTAGTGTGGAAGTTTGGATTAGAAACGGAATTGTACGGTACGGTGTTGTAAAATTAGTTTTTGAAAGTACCTATGGGTTTTTCAAATTTGGGTTTTGATTTTAAAATGGTATATTTGATTTGATTGAGTTTTTTATGGATTAAATGGCTTCAAATACTATTCTTAATACATTCTTAATGCTATTGTAACGTAGGGGATTATTTGACATCAATATCACACACCTAAACGTAATTCTAACTCGTACGGGATGTAATCTAGGTTTTACAATAAAATAAGCGTTTTATAGGGTATAAATTGGTTTGAATAGTTGATATAGGTAATTTTAAAGTTTATTAGGCTAGTGTGGAAGTTTGGATTAGAAACGGAATTGTACGGTACGGTGTTGTAAAATTAGTTTTTGAAAGTACCTATGGGTTTTCAAATTTGGGTTTGATTTTAAAATGGTATATTTGATTTGATTGAGTTTTTTATGGATTAAATGGCTTCAAATACTATTCTTAAGACATTCTAAATGCTATTGTAACGTAGGGGATTATTTGACATCAATATCACACACCTAAACGTAATTCTAACTCGTACGGGATGTAATCTAGGTTTTACAATAAAATAAGCGTTTTATAAGGTATAAATTGGTTTGAATAGTTGATATAGGTAATTTTAAAGTTTATTAGGCTAGTGTGGAAGTTTGGATTAGAAACGGAATTGTACGGTACGGTGTTGTAAAATTAGTTTTTGAAAGTACCTATGGGTTTTTCAAATTTGGGTTTTGATTTTAAAATGGTATATTTGATTTGATTGAGTTTTTTATGGATTAAATGGCTTCAAATACTATTCTTAAGACATTCTTAATGCTATTGTAACGTAGGGGATTATTTGACATCAATATCACACACCTAAACGTAATTCTAACTCGTACGGGATGTAATCTAGGTTTTACAATAAAATAAGCGTTTTATTGGTATAAATTGGTTTGAATAGTTGATATAGGTAATTTTAAAGTTTATTAGGCTAGTGTGGAAGTTTGGATTAGAAACGGAATTGTACGGTACGGTGTTGTAAAATTAGTTTTTGAAAGTACCTATGGGTTTTTCAAATTTGGGTTTTGATTTTAAAATGGTATATTTGATTTGATTGAGTTTTTTATGGATTAAATGGCTTCAAATACTATTCTTAAGACATTCTTAATGCTATTGTAACGTAGGGGATTATTTGACATCAATATCACACACCTAAACGTAATTCTAACTCGTACGGGATGTAATCTAGGTTTTACAATAAAATAAGCGTTTTATTGGGTATAAATTGGTTTGAATAGTTGATATAGGTAATTTTAAAGTTTATTAGGCTAGTGTGGAAGTTTGGATTAGAAACGGAATTGTACGGTACGGTGTTGTAAAATTAGTTTTTGAAAGTACCTATGGGTTTTTCAAATTTGGGTTTTGATTTTAAAATGGTATATTTGATTTGATTGAGTTTTTTATGGATTAAATGGCTTCAAATACTATTCTTAAGACATTCTTAATGCTATTGTAACGTAGGGGATTATTTGACATCAATATCACACACCTAAACGTAATTCTAACTCGTACGGGATGTAATCTAGGTTTTACAATAAAATAAGCGTTTTATTGGGTATAAATTGGTTTGAATAGTTGATATAGGTAATTTTAAAGTTTATTAGGCTAGTGTGGAAGTTTGGATTAGAAACGGAATTGTACGGTACGGTGTTGTAAAATTAGTTTTTGAAAGTACCTATGGGTTTTTCAAATTTGGGTTTTGATTTTAAAATGGTATATTTGATTTGATTGAGTTTTTTATGGATTAAATGGCTTCAAATACTATTCTTAAGACATTCTTAATGCTATTGTAACGTAGGGGATTATTTGACATCAATATCACACACCTAAACGTAATTCTAACTCGTACGGGATGTAATCTAGGTTTTACAATAAAATAAGCGTTTTATAGGGTATAAATTGGTTTGAATAGTTGATATAGGTAATTTTAAAGTTTATTAGGCTAGTGTGGAAGTTTGGATTAGAAACGGAATTGTACGGTACGGTGTTGTAAAATTAGTTTTTGAAAGTACCTATGGGTTTTTCAAATTTGGGTTTTGATTTTAAAATGGTATATTTGATTTGATTGAGTTTTTTATGGATTAAATGGCTTCAAATACTATTCTTAAGACATTCTTAATGCTATTGTAACGTAGGGGATTATTTGACATCAATATCACACACCTAAACGTAATTCTAACTCGTACGGGATGTAATCTAGGTTTTACAATAAAATAAGCGTTTTATAAGGTATAAATTGGTTTGAATAGTTGATATAGGTAATTTTAAAGTTTATTAGGCTAGTGTGGAAGTTTGGATTAGAAACGGAATTGTACGGTACGGTGTTGTAAAATTAGTTTTTGAAAGTACCTATGGGTTTTTCAAATTTGGGTTTTGATTTTAAAATGGTATATTTGATTTGATTGAGTTTTTTATGGATTAAATGGCTTCAAATACTATTCTTAAGACATTCTTAATGCTATTGTAACGTAGGGGATTATTTGACATCAATATCACACACCTAAACGTAATTCTAACTCGTACGGGATGTAATCTAGGTTTTACAATAAAATAAGCGTTTTATTGGGTATAAATTGGTTTGAATAGTTGATATAGGTAATTTTAAAGTTTATTAGGCTAGTGTGGAAGTTTGGATTAGAAACGGAATTGTACGGTACGGTGTTGTAAAATTAGTTTTTGAAAGTACCTATGGGTTTTCAAATTTGGGTTTTGATTTTAAAATGGTATATTTGATTTGATTGAGTTTTTTATGGATTAAATGGCTTCAAATACTATTCTTAAGACATTCTAATGCTATTGTAACGTACGGGATTATTTGACATCAATATCACACACCTAAACGTAATTCTAACTCGTACGGATGTAATCTAGGTTTTACAATAAAATAAGCGTTTTATAAGGTATAAATTGGTTTGAATAGTTGATATAGGTAATTTTAAAGTTTATTAGGCTAGTGTGGAAGTTTGGATTAGAAACGGAATTGTACGGTACGGTGTTGTAAAATTAGTTTTTGAAAGTACCTATGGGTTTTTCAAATTTGGGTTTTGATTTTAAAATGGTATATTTGATTTGATTGAGTTTTTTATGGATTAAATGGCTTCAAATACTATTCTTAAGACATTCTTAATGCTATTGTAACGTAGGGGATTATTTGACATCAATATCACACACCTAAACGTAATTCTAACTCGTACGGGATGTAATCTAGGTTTTACAATAAAATAAGCGTTTTATAATTGTATAAATTGGTTTGAATAGTTGATATAGGTAATTTTAAAGTTTATTAGGCTAGTGTGGAAGTTTGGATTAGAAACGGAATTGTACGGTACGGTGTTGTAAAATTAGTTTTTGAAAGTACCTATGGGTTTTTCAAATTTGGGTTTTGATTTTAAAATGGTATATTTGATTTGATTGAGTTTTTTATGGATTAAATGGCTTCAAATACTATTCTTAAGACATTCTTAATGCTATTGTAACGTAGGGGATTATTTGACATCAATATCACACACCTAAACGTAATTCTAACTCGTACGGGATGTAATCTAGGTTTTACAATAAAAAAAGCGTTTTATAAGGTATAAATTGGTTTGAATAGTTGATATAGGTAATTTTAAAGTTTATTAGGCTAGTGTGGAAGTTTGGATTAGAAACGGAATTGTACGGTACGGTGTTGTAAAATTAGTTTTTGAAAGTACCTATGGGTTTTTCAAATTTGGGTTTTGATTTTAAAATGGTATATTTGATTTGATTGAGTTTTTTATGGATTAAATGGCTTCAAATACTATTCTTAAGACATTCTTAATGCTATTGTAACGTAGGGGATTATTTGACATCAATATCACACACCTAAACGTAATTCTAACTCGTACGGGATGTAATCTAGGTTTTACAATAAAATAAGCGTTTTATAAGGTATAAATTGGTTTGAATAGTTGATATAGGTAATTTTAAAGTTTATTAGGGTAGTGTGGAAGTTTGGATTAGAAACGGAATTGTACGGTACGGTGTTGTAAAATTAGTTTTTGAAAGTACCTATGGGTTTTTCAAATTTGGGTTTTGATTTTAAAATGGTATATTTGATTTGATTGAGTTTTTATGGATTAAATGGCTTCAAATACTATTCTTAAGACATTCTTAATGCTATTGTAACGTAGGGGATTATTTGACATCATATCACACACCTAAACGTAATTCTAACTCGTACGGGATGTAATCTAGGTTTTACAATAAAATAAGCGTTTTATAGGTATAAATTGGTTTGAATAGTTGATATAGGTAATTTTAAAGTTTATTAGGCTAGTGTGGAAGTTTGGATTAGAAACGGAATTGTACGGTACGGTGTTGTAAAATTAGTTTTTGAAAGTACCTATGGGTTTTTCAAATTTGGGTTTTGATTTTAAAATGGTATATTTGATTTGATTGAGTTTTTATGGATTAAATGGCTTCAAATACTATTCTTAAGACATTCTTAATGCTATTGTAACGTAGGGGATTATTTGACATCATATCACACACCTAAACGTAATTCTAACTCGTACGGGATGTAATCTAGGTTTTACAATAAAATAAGCGTTTTATAAGGTATAATTGGTTTGAATAGTTGATATAGGTAATTTTAAAGTTATTAGGCTAGTGTGGAAGTTTGGATTAGAAACGGAATTGTACGGTACGGTGTTGTAAAATTAGTTTTTGAAAGTACCTATGGGTTTTTCAAATTTGGGTTTTGATTTAAAATGGTATATTTGTTTTGATTGAGTTTTTTATGGATTAAATGGCTTCAAATACTATTCTTAAGACATTCTTATGCTATTGTAACGTAGGGGATTATTTGACATCAATATCACACACCTAAACGTAATTCTAACTCGTACGGGATGTAATCTAGGTTTACAATAAAATAAGCGTTTTATTTGGTATAAATTGGTTTGAATAGTTGATATAGGTAATTTTAAAGTTTATTAGGCTAGTGTGGAAGTTTGGATTAGAAACGGAATTGTACGGTACGGTGTTGTAAAATTAGTTTTTGAAAGTACCTATGGGTTTTTCAAATTTGGGTTTTGATTTTAAAATGGTATATTTGATTTGATTGAGTTTTTTATGGATTAAATGGCTTCAAATACTATTCTTAAGACATTCTTAATGCTATTGTAACGTAGGGGATTATTTGACATCAGTATCACACACCTAAACGTAATTCTAACTCGTACGGGATGTAATCTAGGTTTTACAATAAAATAAGAGTTTTATAGGGTATAAATTGGTTTGAATAGTTGATATAGGTAATTTTAAAGTTTATTAGGCTAGTGTGGAAGTTTGGATTAGAAACGGAATTGTACGGTACGGTGTTGTAAAATTAGTTTTTGAAAGTACCTATGGGTTTTTCAAATTTGGGTTTTGATTTTAAAATGGTATATTTGATTTGATTGAGTTTTTTATGGATTAAATGGCTTCAAATACTATTCTTAAGACATTCTTAATGCTATTGTAACGTAGGGGATTATTTGACATCAATATCACACACCTAAACGTAATTCTAACTCGTACGGGATGTAATCTAGGTTTTACAATAAAATAAGAGTTTTATTGGTATAAATTGGTTTGAATAGTTGATATAGGTAATTTTAAAGTTTATTAGGCTAGTGTGGAAGTTTGGATTAGAAACGGAATTGTACGGTACGGTGTTGTAAAATTAGTTTTTGAAAGTACCTATGGGTTTTTCAAATTTGGGTTTTGATTTTAAAATGGTATATTTGATTTGATTGAGTTTTTTATGGATTAAATGGCTTCAAATACTATTCTTAAGACATTCTTAATGCTATTGTAACGTAGGGGATTATTTGACATCAATATCACACACCTAAACGTAATTCTAACTCGTACGGGATGTAATCTAGGTTTTACAATAAAATAAGAGTTTTATTAGGTATAAATTGGTTTGAATAGTTGATATAGGTAATTTTAAAGTTTATTAGGGTAGTGTGGAAGTTTGGATTAGAAACGGAATTGTACGGTACGGTGTTGTAAAATTAGTTTTGAAAGTACCTATGGGTTTTTAAAATTTGGGTTTTGATTTTAAAATGGTATATTTGATTTGATTGAGTTTTTATGGATTAAATGGCTTCAAATACTATTCTTAAGACATTCTTAATGCTATTGTAACGTAGGGGATTATTTGACATCAGTATCACACACCTAAACGTAATTCTAACTCGTACGGGATGTAATCTAGGTTTTACAATAAAATAAGCGTTTTATAGGGTATAAATTGGTTTGAATAGTTGATATAGGTAATTTAAAGTTTATTAGGGCTAGTGTGGAAGTTTGGATTAGAAACGGAATTGTACGGTACGGTGTTGTAAATTAGTTTTTGAAAGTACCTATGGGTTTTTCAAATTTGGGTTTTGATTTTAAAATGGTATATTTGATTTGATTGAGTTTTTATGGATTAAATGGCTTCAAATACTATTCTTAAGACATTCTTAATGCTATTGTAACGTAGGGGATTATTTGACATCAATATCACACACCTAAACGTAATTCTAACTCGTACGGGATGTAATCTAGGTTTTACAATAAAATAAGCGTATTATATTGGGTATAAATTGGTTTGAATAGTTGATATAGGTAATTTTAAAGTTTATTAGGCTAGTGTGGAAGTTTGGATTAGAAACGGAATTGTACGGTACGGTGTTGTAAAATTAGTTTTGAAAGTACCTATGGGTTTTTCAAATTTGGGTTTTGATTTTAAAATGGTATATTTGATTTGATTGAGTTTTTATGGATTAAATGGCTTCAAATACTATTCTTAATACATTCTTAATGCTATTGTAACGTAGGGGATTATTTGACATCAATATCACACACCTAAACGTAATTCTAACTCGTACGGGATGTAATCTAGGTTTTACAATAAAATAAGCGTTTTATAAGGTATAAATTGGTTTGAATAGTTGATATAGGTAATTTTAAAGTTTATTAGGCTAGTGTGGAAGTTTGGATTAGAAACGGAATTGTACGGTACGGTGTTGTAAAATTAGTTTTTGAAAGTACCTATGGGTTTTTCAAATTTGGGTTTTGATTTTAAAATGGTATATTTGATTTGATTGAGTTTTTATGGATTAAATGGCTTCAAATACTATTCTTAAGACATTCTTAATGCTATTGTAACGTAGGGGATTATTTGACATCAATATCACACACCTAAACGTAATTCTAACTCGTACGGGATGTAATCTAGGTTTTACAATAAAATAAGCGTTTTATTAGGGTATAAATTGGTTTGAATAGTTGATATAGGTAATTTTAAAGTTTATTAGGCTAGTGTGGAAGTTTGGATTAGAAACGGAATTGTACGGTACGGTGTTGTAAAATTAGTTTTGAAAGTACCTATGGGTTTTTCAAATTTGGGTTTTGATTTTAAAATGGTATATTTGATTTGATTGAGTTTTTTATGGATTAAATGGCTTCAAATACTATTCTTAAGACATTCTTAATGCTATTGTAACGTAGGGGATTATTTGACATCAATATCACACACCTAAACGTAATTCTAACTCGTACGGGATGTAATCTAGGTTTTACAATAAAATAAGCGTTTTAAAGGTATAAATTGGTTTGAATAGTTGATATAGGTAATTTTAAAGTTTATTAGGCTAGTGTGGAAGTTTGGATTAGAAACGGAATTGTACGGTACGGTGTTGTAAAATTAGTTTTTGAAAGTACCTATGGGTTTTTCAAATTTGGGTTTTGATTTTAAAATGGTATATTTGATTTGATTGAGTTTTTTATGGATTAAATGGCTTCAAATACTATTCTTAAGACATTCTTAATGCTATTGTAACGTAGGGGATTATTTGACATCAATATCACACACCTAAACGTAATTCTAACTCGTACGGGATGTAATCTAGGTTTTACAATAAAATAGGTATAAATTGGTTTGAATAGTTGATATAGGTAATTTTAAAGTTTATTAGGCTAGTGTGGAAGTTTGGATTAGAAACGGAATTGTACGGTACGGTGTTGTAAAATTAGTTTTTGAAAGTACCTATGGGTTTTTCAAATTTGGGTTTTGATTTTAAAATGGTATATTTGATTTGATTGAGTTTTTTATGGATTAAATGGCTTCAAATACTATTCTTAAGACATTCTTAATGCTATTGTAACGTAGGGGATTATTTGACATCAATATCACACACCTAAACGTAATTCTAACTCGTACGGGATGTAATCTAGGTTTTACAATAAAATAAGCGTTTTATTGGGTATAAATTGGTTTGAATAGTTGATATAGGTAATTTTAAAGTTTATTAGGCTAGTGTGGAAGTTTGGATTAGAAACGGAATTGTACGGTACGGTGTTGTAAAATTAGTTTTTGAAAGTACCTATGGGTTTTTCAAATTTGGGTTTTGATTTTAAAATGGTAGATTTGATTGAGTTTTTTATGGATTAAATGGCTTCAAATACTATTCTTAAGACATTCTTAATGCTATTGTAACGTAGGGGATTATTTGACATCAATATCACACACCTAAACGTAATTCTAACTCGTACGGGATGTAATCTAGGTTTTACAATAAAATAAGCGTTTTATTAGGTATAAATTGGTTTGAATAGTTGATATAGGTAATTTTAAAGTTTATTAGGCTAGTGTGGAAGTTTGGATTAGAAACGGAATTGTACGGTACGGTGTTGTAAAATTAGTTTTTGAAAGTACCTAGGGTTTTTCAAATTTGGGTTTTGATTTTAAAATGGTATATTTGATTTGATTGAGTTTTTTATGGATTAAATGGCTTCAAATACTATTCTTAAGACATTCTTAATGCTATTGTAACGTAGGGGATTATTTGACATCAATATCACACACCTAAACGTAATTCTAACTCGTACGGGATGTAATCTAGGTTTTACAATAAAATAAGCGTTTGGGTATAAATTGGTTTGAATAGTTGATATAGGTAATTTTAAAGTTTATTAGGCTAGTGTGGAAGTTTGGATTAGAAACGGAATTGTACGGTACGGTGTTGTAAAATTAGTTTTTGAAAGTACCTATGGGTTTTTCAAATTTGGGTTTTGATTTTAAAATGGTATATTTGATTTGATTGAGTTTTTTATGGATTAAATGGCTTCAAATACTATTCTTAAGACATTCTTAATGCTATTGTAACGTAGGGGATTATTTGACATCAATATCACACACCTAAACGTAATTCTAACTCGTACGGGATGTAATCTAGGTTTT
>CAJVGC010000413.1:0-11541 GCA_910822075.1 Senecio squalidus
GATCATTGTATTGATGTTAATTACATATGTCACACCCCGCTAAAGCGGAACGCA
The DNA here is from genome assembly GCA_910822075.1 of Senecio squalidus. Taxonomy (NCBI): domain Eukaryota; kingdom Viridiplantae; phylum Streptophyta; class Magnoliopsida; order Asterales; family Asteraceae; genus Senecio; species Senecio squalidus. Next base: position 55 of record CAJVGC010000413.1, read on the forward strand.
GGATGTGAAGAGCAATAGCATTCGATACACAAGATATAGATAAACGCCAAATGTCATTAAAGGAAAAACATAGTATTCAAAGTTTACAAGGTTTTAAACAAAGTTACATATCCGAATTACAAAATGGGGTGTTCAACCAAACCACCCAAACCCATCCCGTTCTTGAAGTCATTCGCCCCCAAAAGCATAAGTCATCGGCTAGCTTACTCGTTACCTGAAAATACGAGTCAAGTGTTAACTACGGGAGACGTAGTTAGTGAGCTACAAGTTTAAGTAAAAGCATAAGTTTTCAAATTGTAATCGCATAACCATGCATAGAGTATCGCATCCAAAATAGTTATCACATAAAAATGTATAGAGTATAGCATTTGTGTTTATAGGCATTGACCTCATAGCGCGACTATGTGACAATCCTAAGTTTTGCCCAATGATCGTTGCTAAGCCTAAAGCCTACCCATTTAGTATTATGCACCATCGTTATAAGTCGTTGTGGTGAGGGTCAATCTACCCTAATAGCGCTATCCATATCTACTAACGGTCCTTTCCAAAGGGATTAATAGCAACTAATGTCCTTGGTAGTTTTCGGGAGTTTTCAATGGTTTCTCACGTCCATGTTGTACAAAGTCCGCAACATGACGATCGAATGTTTTAGTCATTGGCAAATATAGCTTTCGTGTCCTCGAAATTGTTGGCAAAACCCTCAACAATGCCGACAAAATAGTTATTCGTTTTAGTATTCAAAATATCAAAGTAATTCAAAATAGCTTTCAAAGTATACAAGTGTTTTCGTAATAGCAATGCATATCAAATCGTTTTCATAATAGTTTCCGAGTAACAAAGCGTTTCACAATAGTTTTCGAGTAACAAATAGTTTTCGTTTAGCATTCAAGTAGTAAAGCGTTTTTCAGCTTAAATATAGTTAAGCCTAAGACTCGCATTTCACCCCAAAAAGGTATTAAAAGCGTTTAAAGAGTAGGGGTTTGTAACTCACTGTTTGCGAAGATAATCGTAAGCGGGAACGGTCGGAACGCGTGTCGGGAATCACCGAAAGCCTAATAATACCAAGTTTTGTTCGAGTGTTATTACGTTATGGTAATAATATAATAGGTAGTTTTTTCGTTAAACTTTAAGTGTCAAAGTCCAATTTGTCCGAAAATCGTCCGTAGCGGTTATCGTTTTGTTTTAGTCCAAAAGTCCAAAATTAGCGTTTTTATTAATATGATATGTATAATTAGGTCGCTGAAGTGGTTTGGAATTTCTAATGAAATTTGGGCAGCGCTTCCGCGCCCAAATTTCACTTCCAAAAATTCCAAAGTCACTTTCCCGCTCACAAATCACATATATCACATAATCATATTTAAACATGTTCTTATTATCATATCAAATCCATTAAAAGTCACCAATGTTATTGTTTTATCCAAAATCAGTCATATATATTAAGTCTTAAAAGTCAGAATGTGTAACCAAGCTTCAAACGACCAAAACGACGATTTTCGGGAAGGACAGCAGGCCGGTGCTGCGCACCTAAGCATAGGTGCTGCGCACCTGCCCTGCTGTTCTTCCATTTTTCGAGTTTTTCTTGCAAAATCGTTTATGTAAGTGATAGATCTTGACATGCAATCGGTATAAACCTTATTAATCATCATTTTATCAGTTTATAAGTAACTTTTAACCATAAATTTGAAGATCTAAGCATCATTTTGATATAAACCCGTTTTGAATAAAAATGGTTATAAAACTTCATCAAAACTCATTTTTAGTTACTAGATCATACATGCAATTAGATATTTGTGTATTAAACAATGGAGAAAAGTGATTTTACCCAAAGAAAGTGTATGGATGATGTTTTAGATGAGTTTTGAGCTCCAAAAGTGTAGAAACGTTATGAAACCGGAATAGCTTTGATTCCCTTGCTTCCTCTTGTTGTTAGAACGATTTTAAAGTGGATTTTAGTGGGTTTTGATGGCTGAATGTGGCTGTATTTGTGGTGTTCTTGAGAGAGAACTTGAGAGTGTTTTATGTATGTGTGTGTTTGTGTTTTTAGTAAATGAAAACAAAAGAAAAGAAATGGAAGCAAATGATGATAAGGAGGGTGTAGTCTGCCCAAAAATGCAGAAAACATGTGCTAAGGTCGGTTTTGATTGGGTGATGGGTTACAAAAACGAGAAGGGACTGAAAATGTAAATTTTTGAATTCTGCCAGCCGGTGCTGCGCACCGGGCCAATTTTCAGCATTTTCTGATTTTTAGTTTTTACGTTTTCGCTTCGTTGGACCTTTTTGTTAACCGAAAGTTCTTAGTTATGATACATTGTGAACTTAGGAAAGTTCATTAGGTGTTTTCTTGGTATTAGGACTTATATAATTTGATTCCGAAGTTGTTTTATGATTCCGATCCCGATCCGCGCTTAAAGGCTTAAAATAGAGTAACTTTCGTTTTAAGAGTTTTGCGTGAGTTACAACGAGCTTAGCTTAAGAGTCATGTCTACGTAACCACATAGCACAATAAAATTAGTTATATCGGGCATCAAATAAACACTTAGAAGTAATAAGTTAGCGTTCTCGACCTTAGTTTAGACGGTTGTCACAATACCCAATAAAACGCTTATTTTATTGTAAAACCTAGATTACATCCGGTACGAGTTAGAATTACGTTTTGGTGTGTGATATTGATGTCAAATAATCCCCTACGTCACAATAGCATTAAGAATGTCTTAAGAATAGTATTTGAAGCCATTTAATCCATAAAAAACTCAATCAAATCGAATATACCATTTTAAAATCAAAACCCAAATTTTAAAAACCCATAGGTACTTTCAAAAACTAATTTCACAACACCGTACCGTACAATTCTGTTTCTAATCCAAACTTCCACACTACCCTAATAAACTTTAAAATTACCTATATCAACTATTCAAACCAATTTATACCTTATAAAACGCTTATTTTATTGTAAAACCTAGATTACATCCCGTACGAGTTAGAATTACGTTTAGGTGTGATATTGATGTCAAATAATCCCCTACGTTACAATAGCATTAAGAATGTCTTAAGTATAGTATTTGAAGCCATTTAATCCATAAAAACTCAATCAAATCGAATATACCATTTTAAAATCAAAACCCAAATTTTAAAAACCCATAGGTACTTTCAAAAACTAATTTTAAAACACCGTACCATACATTTCCGTTTCTAATCCAAACTTCCACACTACCCTAATAAACTTTAAAATTACCTATATCAACTATTCAAACCAATTTATACCCAATAAAACGCTTATTTTATTGTAAAACCTAGATTACATCCCGTACGAGTTAGAATTACGTTTAGGTGTGATATTGATGTCAAATAATCCCCTACGTTACAATAGCATTAAGAATGTATTAAGTATAGTATTTGAAGCCATTTAATCCATAAAAACTCAATCAAATCAAATATACCATTTTAAAATCAAAACCCAAATTTTAAAAACCCATAGGTACTTTCAAAAACTAATTTTACAACACCGTACCATACATTTCCGTTTCTAATCCAAACTTCCACACTACCCTAATAAACTTTAAAATTACCTATATCATCTATTCAAACCAATTTATACCCAATAAAACGCTTATTTTATTGTAAAACCTAGATTACATCCCGTACGAGTTAGAATTACGTTTAGGTGTGTGATATTGATGTCAAATAATCCCCTACGTTACAATAGCATTAAGAATGTCTTAAGAATAGTATTTGAAGCCATTTAATCCATAAAAAACTCAATCAAATCGAATATACCATTTTAAAATCAAAACCCAAATTTTAAAAACCCATAGGTACTTTCAAAAACTAATTGTACAACACCGTACCATACATTTCCGTTTCTAATCCAAACTTCCACACTACCCTAATAAACTTTAAAATTACCTATATCAACTATTCAAACCAATTTATACCCAATAAAACGCTTATTTTATTGTAAAACCTAGATTACATCCCGTACGAGTTAGAATTACGTTTAGGTGTGATATTGATGTCAAATAATCCCCTACGTTACAATAACATTAAGAATGTCTTAAGTATAGTATTTGAAGCCATTTAATCCATAAAAAACTCAATCAAATCAAATATACCATTTTAAAATCAAAACCCAAATTTTAAAAACCCATAGGTACTTTCAAAAACTAATTTTACAACACCGTACCATACATTTCCGTTTCTAATCCAAACTTCCACACTACCCTAATAAACTTTAAAATTACCTATATCATCTATTCAAACCAATTTATACCCAATAAAACGCTTATTTTATTGTAAAACCTAGATTACATCCCGTACGAGTTAGAATTACGTTTAGGTGTGTGATATTGATGTCAAATAATCCCCTACGTTACAATAGCATTAAGAATGTCTTAAGAATAGTATTTGAAGCCATTTAATCCATAAAAAACTCAATCAAATCGAATATACCATTTTAAAATCAAAACCCAAATTTTAAAAACCCATAGGTACTTTCAAAAACTAATTGTACAACACCGTACCATACATTTCCGTTTCTAATCCAAACTTCCACACTACCCTAATAAACTTTAAAATTACCTATATCAACTATTCAAACCAATTTATACCCAATAAAACGCTTATTTTATTGTAAAACCTAGATTACATCCCGTACGAGTTAGAATTACGTTTAGGTGTGATATTGATGTCAAATAATCCCCTACGTTACAATAGCATTAAGAATGTCTTAAGTATAGTATTTGAAGCCATTTAATCCATAAAAACTCAATCAAATCGAATATACCATTTTAAAATCAAAACCCAAATTTTAAAAACCCATAGGTACTTTCAAAAACTAATTTTAAAACACCGTACCATACATTTCCGTTTCTAATCCAAACTTCCACACTACCCTAATAAACTTTAAAATTACCTATATCAACTATTCAAACCAATTTATACCCAATAAAACTCTTATTTTATTTTAAAACCTAGATTACATCCCGTACGAGTTAGAATTACGTTTAGGTGTGTGATATTGATGTCAAATAATCCCCTACGTTACAATAGCATTAAGAATGTCTTAAGAATAGTATTTGAAGCCATTTAATCCATAAAAAACTCAATCAAATCGAATATACCATTTTAAAATCAAAACCCAAATTTTAAAAACCCATAGGTACTTTTTTTTTTTTTTGGTAAAAGGGAATTCTACCCCGGTAAATTATATAACCAAAAAAAGCGATGAAGTACAACGGGTATAGGTGAAGTCCTATACCTCAACCCATAACATGGGCAACAACCAGCAAAAAAGCCAGAACAAAAAACACCCTATATAAGAAAGACATGCCTTCCTTATAAACTACCACGAATAAAAACTAGATAAAATAACTACTTTTTAGTCTTCGCTTGAGGCTTGTAATCACGATCCTTCTTAGAACTCTGAAGATGATCAGCAATATCGTCATACCCATCATACCCATCATATTCATCATCAGAATCATCAGAAGGATTGAAACAATTCTCCCACTTCCTGTGTAGCTCCTGAGAACTACTTACCTCCTTATCCTTGTTACCCGCTGCAATAACACCAGAACTAGCTTCCTTAGTTTGAGAAACCACATGATCCACAGTTAAACCATCAAACGGATTCGTGATAGGCACATTTGGGCTAACGCCATTGGATTGTTTAGAACCCCCACTGGTATTTCCACCTTTCTTTTGCTGCCAAAGTACTTTAGAATTAGGTTTATTCAGCCTAAGACCCATAAATGCCCTTTGATCAGCTCCCTTCTTTTTCTTACGGTGCTGAACCTCCACAAAACCATCACCAGTTTCTGCCCTGTCAGTAGCCCTAGTATCCCTACCTAAACTAGGATCCTCAGGGACACGTTTAGGGCACCCACTATTTTCATGTCCAAAACATTGGCAATCTACACAATGAGGAGGCTTCCATTCATACTCAACTCGAATAGTTTCTTTTATATAACCTTCTCCATCCTCAGCAGGGATTGCCATAGTAACCTCCTTCTTTAAATCTACACCTGCATCGATCTCAATCAAAGCCCTAGCAAAACTGATTCTACCCCAGGAATCGTCACACATAGAACTAGTAAAAGAATCCAGCATGACAGGTTTCCCAATTTGAGTAGCAATCAAACTCAGACCATCCGCCGAGTAAGCAAGAATCGGGACATTGTACAATTTTACCCAAACTGGAAGTTTAGTAACTTCTCCTTTCGTCAATGACACTGTAGAAGACCACTTGTTGAGTATTATAGGAGATTTGCGTATCAACCACGGCCCTTTTTCCAACACCTGCTCCATGCCCCCCTTAGATGCAAATTTGAACAGATAAACACCCGCATCATTCCTAGTTATCCGCTCAAACCCAAACTTTCGCCATGCATTCGATGCATATTGTTTAACCACCGGAAATGAAGGATCTTTACCAACAAAAAACCCCACAATGGAGTTCTCATACCGGCTCTTGATTTTCGCAGCTACATCGAGTGGAAGAACACAGTCAAATGCATCAAGTTTTTCTTCATTAACCATGGTACGAAACTTACTCTTAGGACACGGGACATTGGAACCTAACAAACTAGCGTAGGATTTGGTAAGACCCAAATTAGCTAGTCCGTTATCACACGATGGAGTATTAACATCAGTAGTAATGGGCTCTAGTCCCACCTTACCACCGCTACTCAGAGGGGACATCGATTTAATATCCGAAACCGTAATCTTACCAGACATGTTCATTAAACGTTTTGCAATTCCCTCCATAGTCGGGGGATCATTAACACCACTAGTAGTAGAACCCCGCTCCATTATTCAAACTAGATGATGAAATCCAAGTCGTACGGATCAAAGTATACACGTACGGATGTAGTTGTAATAACCCTAAACCGTACGGATGAACCCTAAACCGTACGGATGGAAATGTATAATGTACGGACTATTGAATACGGAAGAAAACCCTAAAACGTACGGATGAACCCTAAACCGTACGGATGACAAACCAAGACGTACGGATGAGCAGACAAGGTACGGATGAATACAAGGTGTACGAATGAGGAGAAGCCACGCGGATGAGCAAGTAGTTACGGATGAGAGGTACGAAGGTAGTCTAATACGTACGGATGAGATGGACAGATCCGTACGGACGAGTGCAAAACCACCCAGAAACCCTAATCCGCTTTTCCTAACCCTAAACCGCCGGAAAACCTAAAACTACCCAGAACTAGTGTAAGACACCGGAATTCACCAAATTAAATCTAATGACACCGAAGGAATACAAAACCGAAGAGAAGGAGAAATGAGAAAGCAGCTGGTCAATTCGAAACAGCCCCTTAATCGAAGCAGCCCCCCAAATCGAACAGCCCCCCAAATTCAACCCAAATCGATATATAAAAAGAATGAATCGGTAACGATATGAAGATGATGAATTACGGTATGGACGAACATAAATAGCAGCCACAGATTGGTACCAAGCCGGCCAAATTCCGGCAGCCAAACACCCCCTAAAATCGCCTAATTAGAGAGAAAACACACACAACAACCCATAGGTAACCGATAGGTACTTTCAAAAACTAATTTCACAACACCGTACCATACAATTCCGTTTCTAATCCAAACTTCCACACTACCCTAATAAACTTTAAAATTACCTATATCAACTATTCAAACCAATTTATACCCAATAAAACGCTTATTTTATTGTAAAACCTAGATTACATCCCGTACGAGTTAGAATTACGTTTAGGTGTGTGATATTGATGTCAAATAATCCCCTACGTTACAATAGCACTAAGAATGTCTTAAGAATAGTATTTGAAGCCATTTAATCCATAAAAAACTCAATCAAATCGAATATACCATTTTAAAATCAAAACCCAAATTTTAAAAACCCATAGGTACTTTCAAAAACTAATTGTACAATACCGTACCATACATTTCCGTTTCTAATCCAAACTTCCACACTACCCTAATAAACTTTAAAATTACCTATATCAACTATTCAAACCAATTTATACCTTATAAAACCTAGATTACATCCCGTACGAGTTAGAATTACGTTTAGGTGTGTGATATTGATGTCAAAAAATCCCCTACGTCACAATAGCATTAAGAATGTCTTAAGAATAGTATTTGAAGCCATTTAATCCATAAAAAACTCAATCAAATCGAATATACCATTTTAAAATCAAAACCCAAATTTTAAAAACCCATAGGTACTTTCAAAAACTAATTTCACAACACCGTACCGTACAATTCCGTTTCTAATCCAAACTTCCACACTACCCTAATAAACTTTAAAATTACCTATATCAACTATTCAAACCAATTTATACCCAATAAAACGCTTATTTTATTGTAAAACCTAGATTACATCCCGTACGAGTTAGAATTACGTTTAGGTGTGTGATATTGATGTCAAATAATCCCCTACGTTACAATAGCATTAAGAATGTCTTAAGAATAGTATTTGAAGCCATTTAATCCATAAAAACTCAATCAAATCGAATATACCATTTTAAAATCAAAACCCAAATTTTAAAAACCCATAGGTACTTTCAAAAACTAATTTCACAACACCGTACCGTACATTTCCGTTTCTAATCCAAACTTCCACACTACCCTAATAAACTTTAAAATTACCTATATCAACTATTCAAACCAATTTATACCCAATAAAACGCTTATTTTATTGTAAAACCTAGATTACATCCCGTACGAGTTAGAATTACGTTTAGGTGTGTGATATTGATGTCAAATAATCCCCTACGTTACAATAGCATTAAGAATGTCTTAAGAATAGTATTTGAAGCAATTTAATCCATAAAAAACTCAATCAAATCGAATATACCATTTTAAAATCAAAACCCAAATTTTAAAAACCCATAGGTACTTTCAAAAACTAATTGTACAACACCGTACCATACATTTCCGTTTTAATCCAAACTTCCACACTACCCTAATAAACTTTAAAATTACCTATATCAACTATTCAAACCAATTTATACCCAATAAAACGCTTATTTTATTGTAAAACCTAGATTACATCCCGTACGAGTTAGAATTACGTTTAGGTGTGTGATATTGATGTCAAATAATCCCCTACGTTACAATAGCATTAAGAATGTCTTAAGAATAGTATCCGAAGCCATTTAATCCATAAAAAACTCAATCAAATCGAATATACCATTTTAAAATCAAAACCCAAATTTTAAAAACCCATAGGTACTTTCAAAAACTAATTTCACAACACCGTACCATACAATTCCGTTTCTAATCCAAACTTCCACACTACCCTAATAAACTTTAAAATTACCTATATCAACTATTCAAACCAATTTATACCCAATAAAACGCTTATTTTATTGTAAAACCTAGAATACATCCCGTACGAGTTAGAATTACGTTTAGGTGTGTGATATTGATGTCAAATAATCCCCTACGTTACAATAGCATTAAGAATGTCTTAAGAATAGTATTTGAAGCCATTTAATCCATAAAAAACTCAATCAAATCGAATATACCATTTTAAAATCAAACCCAAATTTTAAAAACCCATAGGTACTTTCAAAAACTAATTTTACAACACGTACCATACAATTCCGTTTCTAATCCAAACTTCCACACTACCCTAATAAACTTTAAAATTACCTATATCAACTATTCAAACCAATTTATACCTTATAAAACGCTTATTTTATTGTAAAACCTAGATTACATCCCTTACGAGTTAGAATTACGTTTAGGTGTGTGATATTGATGTCAAATAATCCCCTACGTTACAATAGCGTTAAGAATGTCTTAAGAATAGTATTTGAAGCCATTTAATCCATAAAAAACTCAATCAAATCGAATATACCATTTTAAAATCAAAACCCAATTTTTAAAAAACCCATAGGTACTTTCAAAAACTAATTTTACAAAACCGTACCATACAATTCCGTTTCTAATCCAAACTTCCACACTACCCTAATAAACTTTAAAATTACCTATATCAACTATTCAAACCAATTTATACCCAATAAAACGCTTATTTTATTGTAAAACCTAGAATACATCCCGTACGAGTTAGAATTACGTTTAGGTGTGTGATATTGATGTCAAATAATCCCCTACGTTACAATAGCATTAAGAATGTCTTAAGAATAGTATTTGAAGCATTTAATCCATAAAAAATTCAATCAAATCGAATATACCATTTTAAATCAAAACCCAAATTTTAAAAACCCATAGGTACTTTCAAAAATTAATTTTACAACACCGTACCATACAATTCCGTTTCTAATCCAAACTTCCACACTACCCTAATAAACTTTAAAATTACCTATATCAACTATTCAAACCAATTTATACCTTATAAAACGCTTATTTTATTGTAAAACCTAGATTACATCCCTTACGAGTTAGAATTACGTTTAGGTGTGTGATATTGATGTCAAATAATCCCCTACGTTACAATAGCGTTAAGAATGTCTTAAGAATAGTATTTGAAGCCATTTAATCCATAAAAAACTCAATCAAATCGAATATACCATTTTAAAATCAAAACCCAATTTTTAAAAACCCATAGGTACTTTCAAAAACTAATTTTACAAAACCGTACCATACAATTCCGTTTCTAATCCAAACTTCCACACTACCCTAATAAACTTTAAAATTACCTATATCAACTATTCAAACCAATTTATACCTTATAAAACGCTTATTTTATTGTAAAACCTAGATTACATCCCTTACGAGTTAGAATTACGTTTAGGTGTGTGATATTGATGTCAAATAATCCCCTACGTTACAATAGCATTAAGAATGTCTTAAGAATAGTATTTGAAGCAATTTAATCCATAAAAAACTCAATCAAATCGAATATACCATTTTAAAATCAAAACCCAAATTTTAAAAACCCATAGGTACTTTCAAAAACTAATTGTACAACACCGTACCATACATTTCCGTTTTTAATCCAAACTTCCACACTACCCTAATAAACTTTAAAATTACCTATATCAACTATTCAAACCAATTTATACCCAATAAAACGCTTATTTTATTGTAAAACCTAGATTACATCCCGTACGAGGTTAGAATTACGTTTAGGTGTGTGATATTGATGTCAAATAATCCCCTACGTTACAATAGCATTAAGAATGTCTTAAGAATAGTATCCGAAGCCATTTAATCCATAAAAAACTCAATCAAATCGAATATACCATTTTAAAATCAAAACCCAAATTTTAAAAGGTACTTTCAAAAACTAATTTCACAACACCGTACCATACAATTCCGTTTCTAATCCAAACTTCCACACTACCCTAATAAACTTTTAAATTACCTATATCAACTATTCAAACCAATTATACCCAATAAAACGCTTATTTTATTGTAAAACCTAGAATACATCCCGTACGAGTTAGAATTACGTTTAGGTGTGTGATATTGATGTCAAATATCCCCTACGTTACAATAGCATTAAGCAATGTCTTAAGAATAGTATTT
>CAJVGC010000414.1:0-40170 GCA_910822075.1 Senecio squalidus
GTACTACAAAAAACAGGTGAGAAAATGGGTGGGTCATGCGGTAATTTTTAAAACGGGTTGGAAACACTTATGGTCCAATTATATGACATGTATCCTTTTTAGCTAATACTTTTTTATTTTACCCGTTAGAGATGAAACATAACCCTGATCGACCAATTTTATAAGTAAATGGGTCACCGCTTACAAAAAGTTAGGTTGAAAGAGTAAGAAAGAAGGTGACCTGTGCAACCTCTACGTCTTTGTTCCATACGATTTCTTCTAGTATGTTACGAGGAGTATTACCTTCATTCTGTAAGCGAAACTCAAAAGGACCAACATAATGCGTAGCAGGTCCTGTTGGTGGTCGTCTTCTAATTCGTATTCCTTGGGTAGCAGATATTTCTTCTTGTGAATTTCTAACTTTAAATTCCTTAATATCGAGTGTATCAACATGAATTGCAGAAGCATCAGTAGGTTCAGACTACAAAATCATTCAACCAAAATCATTCAACATGTAAGATTTCAACGACCAATAAGCAGTTATAAATGGTTTTGCATATTAAACCAGAAAATATAATTAAATTGTAGGAATCAATTATGTCTAAATATAATACTAACATAACTTAATCACCAGACCTAACAACACTAACGCAAGAAAGTAACCTGTTGAGGTGGCATACAACAAGGAATGGATAATGGTCTAAGATTGTTGCTGTTGGCCGTTTTTGATGCTGAAATTGAAACAGGAATTGAGCTGCTGAATCTCAATGAAAATCTAGAATCATGGAACGTGATTAAGGGTGAAGATGGAATTGAATTCAAGGACATCAGACTACTCTCCATTTCAATTTGGACCCAGTATTCAACAATCCGTAAATATTAAACGGTTAAGATATTATTTTTCTGATATTTATTTGTAATATCCATATTCATATGTATATCTACACAGAAATGGTATACATATAAAAGTTTTACAAACCTTTATATATAAAATGACTTGTTATTTTATAAATGGTCAAAAGAAATAGAACAGATAATAAGCGTTTCTATGTGATTGGTCAAAAGAAATAACTACTCACTTTGTATGTAACTTTTTGTAAATTCTTTGTATGTATAGCATTCCTTATATCTATAAAAGTTAATTGAGTATTGGGATGGAGATAAAGGTTGGTTCTTATAAATTAAATTTTAAGGTTAAATAAGTAAAAAAGATTTAAAAAATAATTTTTAACGTTAGATTTTTGGTATTATCGCTCATTTTAACTATATCTCAAACTTTAAAAAACGAAGTTTTGTTGTACATAAAAAGAAAAATTGATAGTTTTATTCGTGAGCATCAAATTTGAATATTTAGTGCACAAAAACAATGAATTTGATGCATAATCCTTAAACGACATATATTTTGATGCATATCAAAACTTGCTTTTTTAAAGTTACATATATCATAAATTATTTATTCATTTTTTTTACTTAATTTACTTTAAGAGAGAATGTCATAAATCGTCATTGTGGTTGGTCTGTTTTTCACGAATCGTCCTTTTGACTTTTTTTTAGCATTAACCATCCTTTAGATATGTCTTTTTATCACCGGCGGTGCTTTTTACACTTAAAAAGACTAAAATACTCTTTCTTTTATGTTTTCTTATTTTTCTTATATTTTAAATTAATATATTTCAACCATACACTCTCTCTCCTCTCAATTTCCCAGATCTTCATCACTTTCCCTTTCTCATCTCATCCCATCTTCATAATCAATTTATAAATAAAAAAAACTTACTTTCTCATAAATTGGATTACTACCCATACTGTCTTGGATTCAAGATCACTGGTGTACCAAATTCCCAAATTCCGCAAACGAAACCCTTTCATTAAACCAACAACATTCATGTTATCAAAGATTACTCCACCAAGTTCCAAACTTTATCATAAGATCCAAAATCTTAATCTACCCCAAAAGTCAAAATTGCTACTTTATAGATCCAAAATTCTAACAAAAAAAAACATCACAGTAGTCATCAAAAAAATCAAATTTTTTTTAAAAAAAAAAAAAATTATTGTTATTATTACCAGAAGATCAACACCATATATTCATTATAATGCCAAGCACCTTCAACCTTAATAACCTCTGATGCACCGAAACGCCCAGAAGGGTGCCGTGCCAGTTCCGAAACGCCTCCAAAACGGAAACGCGGCCGAAACGTTTCGGCTTTTTTGAAACGTTTCGTTGACCGTTTCGATGCAGTTTCGTTGACCGTTTCGAAGTTTTTTGAAGTTTCCATGCAGTTACTTTAGGGTTTGAATGGGCTTATGTATTCCTAAGGCTTGGAAACCTAATAGACGTAACTATTTATCTATCCCTATAAAATCAAACGCATTAGACTTTCTTTCTCATCTCAACAACATCAATTCATCAATATTCTCAACATCATCAATTATGAGTTAATTATTGACAATTAGTTACATTTAGAAGATGTAGTATTTATGAAGTTGACAATTTACATGAATCTATTTTGGATTTTCTTTAGTATATTTTTATTTTTTTTATAGTTTTTAATTGTCGTTTCTATGCCGTTCCCGTATCGGGATTTTTTAATTTTTCCCGTTTCCCGTTCCCGTATCGTTTCCGTTTCGGGTTCCCGTTTCCGTTTCCGTGCAACATAGTTAATAACAACAAACGAAAAGCGAACAGTAGACCCATATTCAGCTTTATGCGAAAAACATTCTTCTCTGTCTATCACAAACTTATCCCAAACACCCCACTTATGTTCGCCGTCATTATCAATAATACGGCTGCCGCCTCCACACCACCACCACCTCCATACACTCTAAACACACTCCTCCTAAACCTCTCTCTCATTACACTTAGCTTCCTCAACTCCGTCACCCCCGCCACGCCAGCAGACCTCATTTGATCTGGATCAAATGGACAATGTGCTTGTTGTAAGCTAATGTACGCCTTTTTCAAAAACGGCACCGTTTCGAATACTTCACTCATTTATATCACCGTTTCCAATTCTCTCTATGTTTTATAACTATTACCTCGCCGGCGTTCCTCCGCCGTCGGAGTCGCCGGAGACAGCTCATCTTCTTCTTCTTCTTCTTCTCCGTCATCGGAGATTTTTTTGACTTTTTGTTTTTCGTAATCGGAATCGTGTTCGGAGGAATCGGAGATATCGTCGGCGTAGTGACGGTTGGATCCGATTGGATGAAGTAAGCATGAGGAAGTGACGTTGGATTAGATCTGAGAAATTAGAGACTTATATGAATAAGATATATATTAATTTAAAAGAAAAATATAAGAACATATAAACATGAGGGTATTTTAGTCTTTTTAGGTGAAAAAGGACCGCCGGTGATAAAAAGACATATCTAAAAGATGGTTAATGCTAAAAAAAAGTCAAAAGGACGATTCGTGAAAAACATACTAACCACAAGGACGATTTGTGACATTCTCTCTTACTTTAAATATTGTTTTAGAATGAGGAGGTTATTATAAACCAACACTTACAGTAAAATAAGTAAATAATAATAATAATAATAATTTATAATATATGTAATTTTGTAATATATTTATCTATTCAATTATAACAAAATTAAAAAAAAAAACAAGTTTTGATATGCATTAAAATATATGTTGTTTAAGGGTTATGTATCAAATTCATTGTTTTTGTGTAGTAAATATTCAATATTGATACACAACAATAAAACTACACATTTTTTGATGTACAAAAAAACTTCGTTTTTTAAAGTTTGAGATATGGTTAAAATGAACGATAATCCAAAAATTCTAATATTATAAATTATTTTTTATTTTTTCTTACTTATTTTACGTTAAGATTTGTTTTACAATAACCGATTTTGGTTTTAAATGTTTAATAAATATAAGTTGCCTTTCATGTACTTGGAAGTAATTGTTGATAATAAATTTTGTGTAATCATTTAAAAACTCTAGTATAAATGGATGCATTCGTGAATAATCCTTTCATTTCCTAACAATCAAAACCAAAGTCTTTTCATTACCTAAGGAAAATTATCATCAAAAAAGTATAACTTAAACTAGCAATTAAAGGTCTCCATGCTGAAGATTCCTCAATATATGTTGTTTAAGGGTTATGCATCAAATTCATTGTTTTTGTGTAGTAAATATTCAATATTGATACACAACAATAAAACTACACATTTTTTGATGTACAAAAAAACTTCGTTTTTTAAAGTTTGAGATATGGTTAAAATGAACGATAATCCAAAAATTCTAATATTATAAATTATTTTTTATTTTTTCTTACTTATTTTACGTTAAGATTTGTTTTACAATAACCGATTTTGGTTTTAAATGTTTAATAAATATAAGTTGCCTTTCATGTACTTGGAAGTAATTGTTGATAATAAATTTTGTGTAATCATTTAAAAACTCTAGTATAAATGGATGCATTCGTGAATAATCCTTTCATTTCCTAACAATCAAAACCAAAGTCTTTTCATTACCTAAGGAAAATTATCATCAAAAAAGTATAACTTAAACTAGCAATTAAAGGTCTCCATGCTGAAGATTCCTCCTTTTGGGTTTCGGTTCCGGTTCAGAACTGAAGATTCCTCCTTTTGGGTTTCGGTGCTTAAAGGTCTCCATGCTTCGGTTAATGTGAGAAATGGTGGGATGGCGGCTGATAATAGGAGCGGTGTGTGGAAGTCGATATGTCGTCTTGAAGGTACTTTAAACAAGTTCGGAATATCAGGTGACAATATTATTAGGAGGAACAGAGAACGGAACGGATGGAGCTCGGATTTTGCGATCAATGGGGTTTTCTGCACCAAAGCTCTAAGAATCAGAGTCGATAGATCCAATCACTGGATTTGCGACGGGAGATTTATATGGAATAGAGCAGTCCCGATTAAAGTCTCTTGCTTTGTTTGGAGAGCTAAACTTAACCGAATTCCTTCTGCTGCAGCTTTGGAATACCGTGGCGTTTCGATTGATACTTCGGTCTGTAGCTCATGCATAAACGCCGAAGAAACTGGTGATCATTTGCTGGTGACCTGCCCTTTTGCTATTAATGTTTGGAATAAGATTCTTAAGTGGCTGAAATTGGAGATCACCTATTTCAAAACAGTTAAGGAGGTCGTAAATTGGATAGCTGATAGGGGGAGTGGATCTAAAAAGAAGACCATGTTACTTACGGCGATTTGTTATGGTGTGTTGTGGTGTATCTGGAAGGCGAGGAATGAAAGAATTTTCAACGGGACTATGTTATCCCCCGTTAAGGTGTTTCACAATATTGTATCTATTGTCTTTAGTTGGGTTAAGCATAGAATTGGCGTTGTCAATATCGTTTGGTCCATTTGGTTGTCGGACCCTTTCTCTTGTATGTAGTTATTTGGATGTTCTTGGTGTCCCGTTTTCCTAGCTTTTGCTAGGCGGGTCTGGTGGTTATATATATATTTGCCGTTTCCAAAAACTAGCAATTAAGGGTCATAAACTCACCACAATGTTTCCTAAATCCTATAAATAATCCCATTTCATTTCATTAATGCATTATACGTTCTTAACAAAAGTTGAGCTAAAAAAATATTAACGATTGTGAAAAGGTAATATTTTTGGTCATATGGTATATGTAAATTTGTTGACGGTCGTTCTCTTTATCCCTCTATTTCCCTTTTTTTTTTCTTTTTCTTTCCATAAAAAAGTAATATTTTTGTCATATGATATATGTTTTTAATTTTGTAATGTTTTTGGTCATATGGTATATATAGATTATTGTCGAGGATCTTTGTTTTTATCCCTCTATTTTCTTTCTATAGTCATAACAACGGTGGTCATATGGTAAATGTTTTTAATTTTAACAAGAATTCACGTTTGTAAAAAGGGTTAAATCTTTGGACATCTTTCCAAATAATTGAATTACGATTCTTGCACTGCGATTAGCAATAAGGTGACCTCAAATCTTATTCATATAGTTAGATAGCTAATACTAAATACATATGGTTAATCTTCTTCTTTTGTTGGGAGATATTTTTAAGAGTTAATTACATAATTGGTCCATGTGTTTGTTCCAAAACAACGGGTCCAGTCCCTGGGTCGCAATTCCTTCGGACCCAGTCCCTGGACCCTATCTTTGGTTGCACGTTTGGTCCCTCCCTCTAACAACCGTTAAGTTTTACCGTTAAATATGGCATGTGACAGGCACATGATGGGTAAATCAGTCATTTCACATATTTTCTTCCCCCTTTCGCTTTTGTAGCTCAATCACTTTCGCTTTCTCAGTTTCAAGATCAGCATTTAGAGTGCATTTATCCGATTCATTTTCTTGGATCTCATGCTTTAACTTACTGTTTTCGTCTGTAAGACTCTGAAGCTTTTTGTTCAAAGTAACAAGCTCCTCCTCCAAATTGGATATCTTTTTCAGCAAAGCCTCGGGGACCTTGGGTTCTTTGACTTTCAATGAATCGCCGTTGACTGGTGAAATTAGAAGCTTGCTGATAGGCATGAAGGATTCCGATTCAGAGTCTGAAGATAACGAAAATGAAGAGTCTGAAGATTCCGATTCAGAGTCTGAAGATAACGATAACGAAAATGAACCTTTTTCTCATTTAACCTAATCAAATCGCTACAATCAATATTAACCTAATTCTCATTTCCGATACCTTTTTCCTCGCCGGAAAGTAGAAACTCGCCGGAAAATCCACCGGTAGTGGTTAGGTTTACAAGTGGTCTCGTTTTCGATGATTTTGAATCCTTAGATCCGAATTTCCATTGATGTTGTTTTGCTCTTCGTTGATTTGAGTATGTGTTTTGATCTCCGATGGCCTAATCGGACGGCGCCGTGTCCGGCGGAGGTATTGACGGAGGGGCGTCTACAACGCTGTTGATTTGAACGTCAACCAGTGGCTGTAGCTCTGCCATCTTTTTTTTACCAGAAAGTATGTGTGTGTATGGAGTCATTGTTTGAATTTGATGAATTTGTATATAAATGGGGTTGAATTTGTGTATAAAGGGGGTTGAATTTGATGAATTTGTGTATAAAGGGGTTGCAAAGATTTGATGAATTTGTGTATGAATTCACTGTTTTAGGGAGAAATTTGATGATTTTTGGTTTAGAATTGTGGGTATAATAACTACAAAGGGGGAAGAAAATATGTGAAATGACTGATTTACCCATCATGTGCCTGTCACATGCCATATTTAACGGTAAAATTTAACGATTGTTAGAGAGAGGGACCAAACGTGCAACCAAAGATAGGGTCCAGGGACTGGGTCCGAAGGAATTGTGACCCAGGGACTGGACCCGTTGTTTTGGAACAAACACAGGGACCAATTATGTAATTAACTCTATTTTTAATCTACTAATATATTCAAATTCATGAGTTATTTGTATATTTGAAAGGTTTGCAACTACAATTTGGAGCTTCTTGGTATATTTTTATTGGATGTGATTTGATCATGTTATACTCGACGATAGATAAGAATTTGATGTATTGTTTGTTTGGTGTTAAGCTGGGAGCATCTTATTCATGAATTATTATATTATAATCAGTTATTAGAAATTTAAAAGTTTAGTTATTTTTATGTTACTTTAGATGTTTTCAACCAACTGGCAATAAGATGTAAATACAATTTCTAATAAATAATTTATTTTAAATATCATAGTTTATAAATTTTATTAATCTGAATAACAATAATATAAATGAACTGATAGGTAATAAATTCATAAAATCATTGATCAAAAGAAAGACTAAAAGTTTTGTCATAAATCATATGTTGAGTTTAATTATATATAAATAATTAATTTAAAATACTAGAGTTATAAATTTCATTAATTTAAATAATAATGGTTAAATTATATAGGTAATAAATTCATAAGGTTATTAATTAAATGAAAGACTAAAAACTTTGCCTTAAATCATAGTATAAGTACATTATAAATTGTGTTTTGATTTATATAAAAGTTACAAACTAAACACTACAAATACCGAAAATCCATATTACAAAACGAATCTTCAAATGGGTTAATGCCAAAACTATTGGTATTTGAATAGTTTTAACAAATGTGTGTCCGTGAATGTGTGAGACTACGGGAGCGCACACATCAACATTTAGACACGACTACAAGTTTAATTTATTTATTAAATATTACTTAATGGTTAAGTGTAAATATTTATTAAATAGAGGGTTTATTATGTAAATAAAGAGGTTTCCTTATTGTAATATAACTCAAACTCTTAGATTTGAAAACCTATAAATAGAAGATAAACCCTAAACCCTAATTCATTGCAAAATACAAAAAAAATCGACTAAACCCTTTTGTTTAGCCGATCGGTTTTATTTAAAATAAAAAAGGGTTTTGTTTTTTTCTTTTTGGTTTTTGTAATAAAGAGCTGCTGCTAGGCAATTGTTGTAATAAGCATTAAACAAGTACTAGCATACTAGTCTGTCGATAAAAGAAGGTGTCGCGTACGTAACCGTAGATTAGATCTTACACTTAGATCTACGACTTTCGCTTGCTTCTAATTCAAGGTAATTCTTTATCCGATTTATTATTTACTATGTGATCCTAATTTCGGCTGCCATGTATTGTTTGACAATATGACTCTAGTTGTATACCTATAGTGGTATCAGCCAAAACATAGGTAAATATTATTTTGGATCTAAAACATCAAAATTGAGGGGGGATTAGGGTTGGTTTGTTGTATGATTTTACAAAATTAAAAGTTAATTTGAAATCAATCTACCTTGCAATTTGATGTTTAATTACTTTATTACTTTTATGCAAAATTATGTTTATAAAGTTACATGTATAACTTTGTAAGCATAATTAGATATATTGATATTGTTAAAAAGTAAATTGAATTAGTGACATATTATTAATTGTTAATTGAATATGTGCGACACAAAAGGATTTGTATGATAAAAAGTTATGTGTGGTTTATTTGATATACGAATTGTTTACATATTGATAGCTTACGCAATCCAAACATGTTTATTTGGACGGATGTATGTGGTCCGTTTCCTTTGAAATGGGAGTGATTCAATATGTGAACAATGACCATAGAGACTTTTTAGGCATTACCCAATTAGTTGCGTAGAATAATTCTAAATTGTTTATTATAAATATTGTTTGTCAAATGTCTTTTGAAAGAAACAAAATTAAATAATAAGACTAAAGAATTATTATGACGAGTTATTAATTTATTTTGGCACTTTTATACGTTCTATAACGCATTTGGTTGGGTTTATATACCGTAATTTGGTCCAGCGACGGAACGTATAAATTTACAAAATATCTTAAAAACCATAGATTTAATAAGCGTGTGATTGGTAATTTATAACTAGATTGTACATGCTCAGTGTATTATTACCCAACTAGGCTCACCTACAATAGGGGACGATGTCTAGGAAAGTTATGCGGAGTGGGGTACACTCCTAATGAGGCAATGCTATTAAGAAATGTTGAACCATTCGCTACACCTCACAGGCTTTCCTGGTCGTACCCTCGTAGAGCTACCGAAAGGGTTTTAATGATGACCATGTTACGATTAGTTGTATGAATTAGGTAATCATAGAAACACGTTTAATAACCAGTAAAATAAAAACTTTTGTTTTTAATTAAATTACGTTACGAAATTGTTGCATGGCAATTGCGTACGTAGATTTTTAACACCCATGGAATTTAAGTCAATTGCTATCCGTATTGCATAGACAACTTGTACTTGCTCGTCACTCTACGTGAGACGTAGGTGAAGTGTATCCAAGGCGGATTACCACTCATAGTGAGACTGTGGTGGACTATCTGCAGTCTTCAGTCGGATGACTTAAATCGGGTTATGCAGTGAGACTGTAAACGCCGATAGCGATAAGATGCGACGAAACATGATTAATGTCACGATCACCATTTTGCTGCTCGGATCGAATTATGACATTAAGTCCCATTTTCTAGGAGTTGCACCGGTAAATGCAATTACGGATCGTCACTTACCTTTTGAGTATTATTTAGTTCCTAGCAGATCAACTGATGGAACGGTAATATGTCAATTGGATCCTAGACTTAACTAAAAGTAAACCATGGGTTTTACGTTTTATGTTAAGAATTTTATGTCGAAAGTACTAATAACAACTTTCACTCTGTTTTTGCAGAAATGGCACAAAACGCAACTGATGAGATTTTGAATGAAACCAAAATCGCGTTAAGGCGCAATATTCTTACTGGGCCGAATTTCAATGATTGGCACCGATCACTGAGGATTGTCCTAAGAGTGATGGAGCGCGAACATATCCTTGAAACACCTTTGGGTGCTGAGCCAGCTGCTGAGGCTCCTCAAGAGGAACGTGACTTGTATAGGGCAACCTATAAAGCTCACGTAGAAGTGCAATGTCTTATGTTGAGTTGCATGTCCTCTGAGTTAGCAAAGCAGTTTGACATCAAGCAACCCAATGAGATCATATCTGAGCTACGTGCATCGTATGAGAAACAAGCCGGCCTTGAGCTAAATGACTTGATTCGAGAAGTACATGCATGTCATCATGTGTCAGGAACGCCCGTTGGGACTCACGTTATGAACATGAAAAGCTTGTTTGATCGTTTGACTAGGATGCAATTTGCATATCATAACCAAGTCGCTGTGAGCATTGTTCTCAACTCTCTCTCACCGGAATTTGAGGAGTTCACACGAGGTTATAATATGCAAAGTATGAACAAAAGCATCAACGAACTCCACGCTATGTTGGTGGAATTCGAAAAGTCAAAAATGAAGGTGAAAGGCACTCAAGTCTTAATGATTGAGGGTAGCCAAGCTCATAAGAATAAAAAGCAACCGCTAAAGGCTAAGGGGAACATTGCAAAGGGTGGTAAAAATAAACAAGCTGTTGTTTATTCTTCCAAGCCTAAGCAAACTCCTCCAGCTAAGAAGGCAAAGGTCGCACAAGATGATACATGTCATTATTGTGGAGATAAGAGTCACTGGAAGAGGAACTGTCCTAAGTGGCTTGCCGAGGTGCAAAATAACAAAAAGAATGGCACGGCCGGTTCTTCAGGTATTTTCACCATTGAATTATATTCTTTCGCTAAATCAAATACTTGGGTCTATGACACTGGTTGTGGAGCTCATATTTGTAACTCCTTGCAGGGGTTTAGAGCGAAAGAGAAACAGAAGTAGGGATCCTTGTACCTGTACGTCGGCAACGGCATACGAGCAGCAGTGGATGCCATTGGAAGTTATGACTTACGATTACCCTCGGGCATAATTCTTGTATTAGACAATTGTTATTATGCACCTTCTATTGTTAGGGGAATTGTTTCAGTTTCGGTTTTGAAAGATAATGGTTTTTGTAATACATTTACCGATTATGGGATTTCTGTTTCTATGAATAATATTCATTATTTTAATGCTATTGCTATTAATGGAATATTTGAAATTGATTTGCATGATCGTCATTCATTACCAAATAATAATTCATTGTTTAATTTAAGCGCAAAACGATCTAAGTCTAACTTAGACTCATCCTTCCTATGGCATTGCCGTCTTGCACACATTGACAAACACCGTATCGAAAGGCTTCAACGTGAAGGGCTTTTGAAATCAAGTGAGGATTCATTTGATAGGTGTGAGTCATGTGTATCGGGCAAAATGGCAAGGAAACCCTTCTCGCATGAGAATCAAAGGGCGACCGACTTACTAGGAATCATACATACTGATGTATGCGGTCCTTTTAAGCATATGTCTAGGAGAGGTGCTTACTACTACGTTACATTTACCGATGATTTCAGCCGTTATGGTTATGTTTACTTGCTTAAACATAAACATGAGGTGTTTGAAATCTTCAAGGTATTTCAAAACGAAGTAGAAAATCAACTCGGCAAAACCATCAAGGTCCTCCGATCGGATCGTGGTGGTGAATATCTCAGTCAAGAGTTTAAGAATCATCTACAAGCTTGTGGAATTGTCCAGCAGCTTACTCCTCCCTATACGCCACAACACAATGGTGTATCGGAAAGGAGAAATCGAACATTGTTGGATATGGTTCGATCGATGATGAATCTTACAACCTTGCCATTGTCTTTTTGGGATTATGCCTTAGAGTCTGCAGCACGCATTCTCAATATGGTTCCAACCAAGAAATTTGATAAGACACCATATGAATTATGGTTTGGAAAAGCGCCAAATTTGTCTTACTTAAAGGTCTGGGGATGTGAGGCTTTCGTTAAGCGCGATTCGCCTGACAAACTCGAACAGAGATCTGTTAAGTGTATCTTTGTAGGATACCCAAAGGAAACAATGGGTTACTACTTCTATCATCCTTCAGAGAACACTGTGAAAGTGGCTCGATATGCTGAGTTTTTCGAAACAAAGCTTATTGGTCAAGGAAACAGTGGGAGGGTTTTAGACCTTGACGAGGTTCAAGAGGAAGATACGTCACTTTCTACTAACACTGGTGATCAACAATTCGGGGGGGATAGATTTGAGCCTCAGGATATGCCTCAATCTAGTCCGACTCAAGTTGTGATTGAGCCACAAGTTCAGTCTCAACAACAAATTGTTGATGCTCCAATTCGTAGGTCCGAAAGGACGATACGTGCACCTCCTAGGTTGAACTTAAACGTTAATCTAGAGGATGGTGACGTATCAGGGGATCTTAATGAACCTCGAAACTTGAAAGTTGCATTATCAGGTCCAGACGCTGAAAAATGGCTTCAAGCTGCGAATTTGGAGATCCAATCCATGTATGACAACGAAGTTTGGGATTTGGTAGATAAACCTCCAAATGCCAAGACTGTCGATTGTAAATGGATCTTTAAGATAAAGACTGACATGGATGTGAATATACACGTCTATAAAGCTCGTCTCGTGGCAAAAGGATTCACTCAAGTCTATGGTATAGATTATGATGAGACTTTTTCCCCAGTGGCAGACATAAGAGCTATTAGAATTCTCTTAGCCATAGCTGCATTCTATGATTACGAGATATGGCAAATGGATGTCAAGACAGCCTTCTTGAATGGTTATCTAGACGAAGAGGTCTATATGAACCAACCAGAAGGTTTTATTGATCCATTACATCCCAACAAAGTATGCAAGCTAAAGAAGTCCATTTATGGACTTAAGCAAGCATCAAGGAGTTGGAATAAAAGATTCGATGAAGAAATCAAGAAATTTGGTTTCGTTCAGAATCTAGATGAGCCATGTGTATATCTAAAGACCAGTGGGAGTAATGTTGTATTCCTTGTCTTATATGTCGATGACATATTACTTATGGGAAACTACATTCCAATGCTTGAAGATGTAAAATCTTATCTTGGAAAGTGTTTCGCCATGAAAGACTTGGGTGATGCAGCATATATTCTAGGAATCAAGATCTCGAGAGATAGATCTAAGCGGATGATAGAGTTAAGTCAAAAGGCTTACATTGACAAAATACTAAAACGGTTTAGTATGGAAAACTCCAAGCGTGGATTTATCCCAATGCAAGATGGACTTAAACTCAGTATTCAGGATGGTGCATCTACACCTCAAGAGGTGGAACGTATGCAAAGGATTCCCTATGCTTCGGCAGTAGGATCCATTATGTATGCAACAAGATGTACAAGACCTGATATAGCTTTTGCGCAGAATATCGTAAGTAGGTTTCAACAGAATCTAGGTGAAAAACACTGGATTGCTGTAAAGAACATTCTGAAGTATCTACGGGCTACTAAAGATATGGTTCTGGTGTATGGTGGAAATCCCGAGGCAGAAATTAAAGTTACTGGCTATTGTGATGCCGGATTTCAGACAGACCATGATGACATCAAATCTCAAACAGGTTATGTTTTCATAATGAATGGAGGAACTGTAGTCTGGAAAAGCAAAAAGCAGTCCACCATTGCAATGTCTGCAACAGAGTCTGAGTACATAGCAGCTGCTGAAGCTGCGATGGAAGCTGTTTGGATCCGGAAATTTATTTCTGGACTTGGTGTAGTTCCTACCGCCAAGTTACCCATGGATATGTATTGCGACAACACGGGTGCAATAATCATAGCTAATGAACCAGGTGTTCAAAAGGGAGCCAAACACTTTCAAAGGAAATTTCATTATATTCGTGAGCGCATAAATGATAATGAAATCAAGCTACTCAAAGTTCACACAGATAACAACTTGGCAGATCCTTTTACAAAGGCTTTGGCAAAGACGAAACAAACTCACTTGGCTGAGGGCATAGGACTTCGTTTGTCTAGTTGTTCCATGTAATCTGTGAATTTATTAAGTATTTGGATATATGGATGTATAAACAATTTTATTATGATTAAATAATATTGAGGATATGTGATTTTAATTCATATTTAATTGTTGTCCAATTTTGCATGTTTTAATCCTTGATTTATATTTATATTTATATTTAAATATTTTTCTAAATATCCGTTGTCGTTTGATTATGTGGGAGCATAATTGAATTAAGACAATATCTGAGTAGTCAGCTTGGCTCACTAACCCGGATGGTGTACATAGAGATGAACACTGGATTATCCCACATGAATTAGTACTTATGGATCCTTGTCATTAAGTATAATTCATAAGGTTTAATGTCCTTTGACTTGAGATACAAGTTGGGAATCATGTACGTAGTGCATTATTTGATTCTAGTCAAACGCACTCCTGAATAAGGGTGTTATAAAGGCTATTTTTGGTAATGTTGCGAAATATGATGACTACCAATTGTAGTCAATATAGGATTTGTTCCTTCAGTGAAAACTGAAGCTAGATACTAACTGGGCCACTCATGAATACTTAGGATGTTTGTCTGGCCAGACCCAAATAAGTCCAGAACTGTCTCGACTGTATTAGGTAATCTTAAGTGATTCGCGAAATGAGAAACAGTAGTTAAAATGGAATGATTTTGATCCATCAAAAGATTTTAACTAAGTATCTGTAACAAAAGGATATGAACCGAATTTAGACTCACAAGTGAGTTTTGGAGAAACTTACTCGTACATTTATGGGAGCATTGATATGTTGCTAGACATTAATCAATGTTATCACGTTTTGTTTGAAAATTATTCAAAAGTGGGAGCTGTTGGTATTTGAATAGTTTTAACAAATGTGTGTCCGTGAATGTGTGAGACTACGGGAGCGCACACATCGACATTTAGACACGACTACAAGTTTAATTTATTTATTAAATATTACTTAATGGTTAAGTGTAAATATTTATTAAATAGGGGGTTTATTATGTAAATAAGGAGGTTTCCTTATTGTAATATAACTCAAACTCTTAGATTTGAAAACCTATAAATAGAAGATAAACCCTAAACCCTAATTCATTGCAAAATACAAAAAAAATCGACTAAACCCTTTTGTTTAGCCGATTGGTTTTATTTAAAATAAAAAAGGGTTTTGTTTTTTTCTTTTTGGTTTTTGTAATAAAGAGCTGCTGCTAGACAATTGTTGTAATAAGCATTAAACAAGTACTAGCATACTAGTCTGTCGCTAAAAGAAGGTGTCGCGTACGTAACCGTAGATTAGATCTTACACTTAGATCTACGACTTTCGCTTGCTTCTAATTCAAGGTAATTCTTTATCCGATTTATTATTTACTATGTGATCCTAATTTCCGCTGCCATGTATTGTTTGACAATATGACTCTAGTTGTATACCTATAAAAACATCCAGATAAAATTATCATATTTTATTGACAAATAAGAAGAAAACATTATGAACCTAAACTATCAAAATGATCATTAAAACCATAAATATAAAGGCCGGAGAAGGTGGTCACAAAAATGATCTTTAAGACTTAGTTTCTTTATCGTAGTTTTTATCATATTTCTATTTTGTTATAATCCTCTATTTGTTTTCAATTATCGAGAAAAATAACACATGCTATTTTGAATTTTCTATATATAGATTTACTACCTTTTTTTTTGTTTAATTTTAGTGTATATAAATGAATAGTATTATTATCTTCTTTATTAAATAATAGTTTATTATAGTTTAGCTTTAATCCCATATTAAAACTTTAGTGTAAAGAATGTAAGAAAAAATAGTGGTTATGAATTTTGTTAAAAAATATCACTTGAATTCAAATTTAGTGTATAATCAAACGAAGATATGTATGCATCTTAGAGAAATAACATTGAGTTACAATCAAACATATAATAACAAAATTTTAAACAATTTTGATAAATCATATTTTTTTAAGTATATTTATGAAATCTTAAATGAATAATGAAAACTAATATGATAACCTCATCTAAAATATCAAAAGAATTCGTTATCAAATTAAAAAGAAAAAATCTACAAATATAAATAAATTAAAAGGTCAAAATTAAAACCCGTAAGTCGTACGAGTCAAGAATACTAGTACTAGTATCAATAAAAGAGAAAGAAGGACATGGAAATCCCTTAAATATTAAGGAGCTCCAAGCAAGTCCAAGCCCATTATACCGAATCCCGAAGTAAGTTTAACCTCCGATCAAATCAATATTTTATCGAGTTGAATTGGAGTAGCTCACTACTTTTTACAACCTTATTACTTTTAACAAATTTTTAAAATATTATTTTGCGACTTTTTTAGTAGTAAATCTCATAAATCACTTTTCTTCTATAATCATCATCGTGACATTGTCAATTTTGATAACATTATTTTGACAACTTTTCTCTTCTTCAATTGTCTCTCGTATCATTTATCGTTTCATGTAACGTCTTGCACAATCATCTCTCTTTTGGAGTTGCTCTCACTCGCATTACAACTAGTGATTTTTTTCTTTTTTTTGTCTCAGTCAACTTTCGCTCATGGTATTCACTTGATGATACGGTCACGTGGAAAAGGTTGAACATAGCTTAAAAAGAACATACCTACAAAGTTAATTTATGGATTTCGGGCATATAAAAAGGTAGTAACCGTACATAGGGTCGTCTATGAGTTACAAGAGGCCAAATTTGTGGCTACATAAAATAAAACGCCTAAGAGTAGAGTTTCGTGTGACGATATAACAAGTGTTTATTACTTACAACGCAATATGTTTTTGCAACGTCTCTTGTTTAATAGTACTCTATGTTTTATGGGGAAGTTAATATGGGGCTGTTACACATGTAAGCTTACATGCGAAACTCATTAAAAACTATGTCCAAGACTCTAAATGAGACGCTGCACAGAGGCAGCAAAAGCACTTAACCGGCTAGGCTGCAAGTGATTTGTGTGTAAAAATGGCCTTTTTAGTATATATATGCATTTAATATATTTTTTTCTCTCGATATTCCGGGGGCCTGTGCTGTAGCGCCTTTTACACACCCTCAAAACCGGGCCTGCATCTTGTTTTTCAATGTGATCAATAATATCTGTTCAAAAGTTTGGTGCATATCAGAGAACAGCGTTTTGGATGTTGGCAAAGCTCTTGGTGTAAACTATGAAGACATGAAGATGAGACCAAGAAGAAGTTGTTGGTCAACTTGTATCAAACTAAAGATTTTGGAGAAATGTGATATCGCCTGATCACTACAACTGTTGGAATGCTGTTGAACTATTAACAAGACAAATCTACAGCCTGCTTCTTCTTTGTATTCTTGTTTCCGCCTCGATCTTATCTTCATTAAATTATGATCTGCAAACATGTACATCAAATCACTTTGAAAGCATCGATAGTTGTTTCTATAAGTCATTGAATTGCTTCAAAGCCTTTGTAAACATCCAAAGCCTATGTCCTTAGCATGCTATTCAAATTCTTCGGTTCCCGCCATCATAACATTCCCCTAAACCCTGACACTAACTCCAACACTACCCCAAGTTATGGGAGACTTGAGGCAGTGGAAAACTCGTTGATCATAAAGATTATTCATGTTGGAGGAGTGGTCGAAACCTACTACATGGCATTCCCTGCGGCTTGGATCATAGACAAGTATCCAAACTTAGTATTGGCACGCCCAGAGATATTCCGGAGACCATGGGACTCCGTAGTCCCACCAGAGGAGATTCTCGTTCCTGGGGAAAAGTACTTTCTTGTTCCTGTTCCAACAGTGAAAAAACTCCGTAGGAGAATGAAGAAACTGAGCATTGACATGTCAAATGGTTTGATTTATGACAAGGATACATCTTCTTATAGCAGATCGTTGACAATTTGTAAATCTACACCAGTTAGTCGTCATGTTCGTTTCATAGGGATCGAGTCAAAGACTAAAAATGATTCAAGTGTTGTAGACGATAAGCGAAAGAAGAAGAAGAAGAAGAAGAAAAACTTGTTTGGAAAAGGATTGAGAAAGAAGAATGTGCGTTTCACCCCTTCACTTATAATGATCGACGAAACAGAAGGTTCCGAAGATTGAACCAAAAATCTTCTAAATTTTTTTCCACTAATGTGTTGATTTCCAATAAGTTTTCAAATGGATCAACTAATGTGCTTTTTGTACTTTTGTCATTCTTTAATATCCCATCTCATTCTTTTGTATTTTTGTTTAGAACTCATGGTTTACTTGAATAGATTCGTCGTGTTATCGGATTATTTTAAATCTTGATTCTTGATCATCATCTTATAATGAACGGATTAGAAGAAATATGGAGTTAAAATCAAATATCGGTGGTTAATTTTGGTGCGAAAATTTATGGGTAAATCTTTGTGGTGTATAAAAGAGGTATTATTGTAACCATACAAGAGAGCAAAGAAGGGGGGATTGTTTGTTTTAGGAAACCGAAGCTACCAAAAAGACATTCTGATGTTGATCCTTTTCATCTTTGTCTAGGACTTTATCCATTAACGAGATTCTACCGTTGCCTCAAAAGGTAAATCATCTTCAACTTACGGGTTCCTTTTCGTTCAAATGTTAAATAACCTTTTAAATGCAGACACATATAGTTGGCGTTTCAAAGATTTTGTCATGTAATTCAGATTCAAGAACTGGATATAGTAGATATTTTCTAGCCATTTACTTTTAGAATGAGTCGATTTGGTTTGTGTTTTATCTTAAACAGATCAAATCAAAACATGTAGCTATAAAGAGACGGGTCAAACAGGTTGAAACTTAGATAATTATTGTTATAATATTGTTTAATATTATTATCATAAGCAACACATTAATTTATATAAGAATATGGAAAGGAAATATGTTTCGGACTAGTGAACCTTTTTGGCAAGTTTCCCCATATGCATGACCCGCCCATCTTGCCCCCTCTGGATGAATAATAAAGATCCTATTTGTTTCTTCCAATCTTCTAGGTTCGTATGTATCCGTGCTTTGGTCTCAAACAATACTGATTTCTTCCTAAGAAGATATGTCAGACGACAAAATCAAGGCTGCGGAGCAGCCCTGTAAAAACCTGAAGCTTGATCTTCAGGAACTATCTCTAGAGGATGACACGAACAACACGAAAACATTGTTATCCACACCATCTTCCCCAACTAGCAAGAAATCATCAGACAAGAAGAAAACTTGCCTGTGTGCACCAACTAATCACCCTGGTTCCTTTAGGTGCCGCAAACACCGTAACAGTGCATCAGTTGGCGCCAATCTTTCTGAATTAGGAAACCGAAGAACTGCCTCCGTTGGTGCAAATCTTTATCAGTTAGGAAATACTGAAACTACCAAACCACCCAAGCGGTCTAGAGAATGCTAAGAAATCTAGAACGGAAACTAGTCGTTGGGAAATAGGCGGGTTTGGGAACGGGTCAAAATGGGTAAATTTTGGTGCTGTTAAATCTTGTCCTTGTCTATATTAATTTAATTTTTATGTATATTTAGTGTGTTGCTTATAATTATAAAATTAATTTATTTTCAGTAATTATCCAACTTTAAATACACTTTGTACATTTTTTTCCCCATTAGGGCCATTTTCGGTTTTTTCTGGGGTATTTTGGCTCGTCTGATACGTTAGATAACGTAAGCCAGATCGATCCATTGATAAGTAATTGAGTTGAAATTATAAGCTTCAACAAAAACTATGAGTGACTATTTTAATGACTCAAACCTATAAACTAATATGTAACTGTATTATATATTGTAATTCATTCACGGTTTATATACACAAGCAAGTTACTGTATTTTGTATTATTGTTCACTTAGATTACTGTACTATTTTTTCGTTTATTTACATTACAGAGACCATTAGTTCATGCAGAGGGCGCAACCCTCCTGACCTCTAATGTTTGTCATGACGGTATGACGTTAGCTTAAATAAAGGTACATTTCACACCTCAACTAAAAAACCCTTGGTCTCAAGTATATCACAGTTGAATAAAATAATCGAAGACACTTAAATCACCGACAATTTTGTGTGTTATTATATGTCACCATTAAAATCGTTGATAATAATTTGATAGTACCAAAATGTATATAAATCCATTCACAAATATGTTGATAAAACAGAGCTCTCTCTAATTCACACTAGAACAAAAGGGGAAACAAGAAAGCGTTTAGAGTTTCTCAGATGCATACAACACCGGAAACAATATGTACAAAGCGCATATTTTTGGCTACACGGACCCTGACTATACTTCTACCATTTTATGAAACACACACTCAAAGTTTGGACTCTACCATGTACACTAACACACCCAAACTTGATGCATAAACACTAAACTGACAAAAAACGCTCACATTGGACAAGTGTTTTCTTCGGTTTCCATGGGAGCCATCATATGGTTTCTACAAAGAGGACAAGTTATGTTCCAGTAGTTTAACCATTTCTCGAGACAAGATTTATGGAATACATGTCCACAAGAAAGGTGATTAATCTCTGCGTCGGGTTTGAACTCAGTTAAGCAAACAGAACATTCTTGTTTAATTGTACAAGAAAGTGAGTCGTAGCGAAGTGTTGGGGTACGGCTTCTGAACTCTTCCATGTAGGTTTCTGAAGGGCTTCCTCTACATTCAAGTGAGGAGTCTGTTTCCTCCAAAGACGTCGTCATTCGGACACCAAAAACAAGAAGGATGGATCGGAGGATTTGTTTCATGATAGATATAGACATAGCTGTCTTAACCAAAATCACACATAGGACACCAGCATCTGAAGGGCTCGAGTAAGGCGATAGACCCATGTTTGGTTTGAACCTACATATAACAAAAACATGACTGAAATTAGTTAAAGTATACAAAACCATGGAAACAAACTTTTAACTAGGAGTATAAATTAGAACATAAATAAGAATTGTACTAATTAAGTGCCAAACCGTTAAAGTTGTGAATTCAAGCCTCGTTAATAACAACTATTTATAGTCACTTATTTTTTAACTAAGGAACTCGTCTAATAGGAAATTAAATTTTGATACACATATTGTGTGAAACAATCAAAACACCCTGAAAAACATGATATATATATATATATATATATATATATATATATATATATATATATATATATATAAGAAAACACCCATAACATAATTTAAGTTTAACTTTCTATTTTTAGAAATAAAACACAAGATGAAGAAAAAAGAAAGGAAAGAAAACATACTTGATGAAGAAAAGAAATGGGTACTGAAATTGTCCAACTTTAATGGTGCTATTGTTATTATTATTATTATTGTTATTGAAGAAAAGAGTTGAAACAGAGAGATAGAGTGAATGAATCCCACTACTACTTCCACTTTAATATATACCCCCACCTTTCTATTTTTAGTTTTTCTTTTTTATATAAAATTATTTTAATTATTTAATTGTAAAATTAAGATAGCTTTATTTTATATATTTTTTTATATGATATGAGGTGTCTTTTGTTGGTCCTGCTAAGAAGATCGTTACTCGTATACAAATTCGGTAAGCTTTTCCTCAAATAGAAATTAGAAGAAATCACCAAACCAAAATTTATATGAACATTTTTAGTGTTCGGCCATATTAGACACGTGATTTATGGACGTGGTCAGAAGATGAAGATAAAGTAGGTAGCTGTTTTTTTTAGTAACGTTTTTCGTAATATATTAAATATTATATTTATTTTGTCCCGGCTAATTATGTAAACCTAAAACATTAGTTGTATTTATTGTAAACATTAGTTGTATTTATTGTAAGTATTTAGAGCTGGAGCTTAAGTTTGAACTTAGGTTGGAGCTGAATCTTTAGCTAATGGTTAAAGCTGGAGGTTATATATAAAGATGAAAAACATGTTTGGTATAAAAATACATAAAAAGATATATAGAAATATGTAATTTAATTAATATAAGGGGTATTTATTAAATTTTTTTATCATAAGTTCAAGTCGGTTACATAGGCTCATGTTCGGAGACGAAGACAGATTAAGGACATAATAAACAGATGTCTCTCACAATGTAAAAGCTATTGTAGTTATTTTATCTTATTTTTAGAGTTTTTGGCTTATAAAATTCAGTTAGTGAAATTTGAAAAATGATAATTTATTTAAGTTTACTTTACTCTCATGGTGTCATGTAAAGACACTTTCGGTTCGCTGGTTTCGCTCGTCAATTATCTCCTTACTTTGTCGTTGCGGGAAAAATTTGTTGACTCCGTCCCAATTAGTAAATCTATTTGTTAGATAAATATAATAAAAATAGAGTACCATGAAAGCCATATCATTTTTACTACAATGATTTCTTATAAAACCAGATTAACACGGTCAATTTGTTTACACTGATAATTAAAGAATATGTAAAGGAAACACTTCCCATAGTACGGGTAGCATATTAAACTTATGTTGTTTTTTTGGTCTTATAAAAATTCTATTATATTAATTATACGATATATTATAAATACATGCTTTTTTAAATGTTTAACTATTTAATACATAGTTATAATATACTGATTTAATAGATAACTAGTAAGATATAGTAGATTAATTATTGTGATTTTGAGCAAAAATTGTTTACTAGGTTTAACATCATTCGTAACATGCTGCGTCACAATAGAAAAGACATGGTCACAATAAAAGATCTATTGTTGTGGTATCGTAGTCATATAATTGCTTATGATTCTTAAATTAAGGTAAGACTCGTGTGCAATTGATTGATTGTCATCGGTTACGTTTCATATAAAGAAACCACGACCATATATAATGATAACGATAATGATAATAACTTAATAAGCCTAGATAGTGATATTTCTTCCTTTGTTCTTTGATATATGACCCAAGACTACACTTTAGCTTTAGAGAACTAGAGAAATAAAACCATGCTTGTTTTCGAGTGGTTGTTTTTAAAGAAAGAATCTCAAGAAAGGTGTTTATAAAGATCCGCAGTTATATTTCACTAAAATATAGGGTTGACGACTCTAGTAGTAACCCCAAAGAAAATTTTAGGCTATGGATAACTAAATTAATTATTTATAGATTTCTATAAGGATGATTAAATAGTGAACACGTTTATTTCTTTTAAGTAGGACTAAGATTTAACTTTCATCGCCTTTAATTTCATATATATACCTTTCTTAAGGGGAAAAATTGTGCAACAAAGGGTTTAAATTATCTATATTCAAGTTATAAATGAATATTCTTTTTACGATGAATTCCAATTTTTAGGGGATGTTTGGTTGAAAGTGGGTAATGAGAAAGGAAAACGGAAATGATATACTATGGAATTCAATGATTAATGATTTCCTTTAACCTCAAATCATAGAGTAATTGGTTATTGACCATTACTGGGTAATGAATTATTACCTTGTATATAAGTATATAACCAATCATTACTTTTCATTCCATTAATTATTCATTATCTCTCATTACCCTCCATTACCCCTAACAAAGCACTTTCTTAAACTATAAATCAGAGGTCTTAAATTCAAGCGTAACACTTCTAAATATTACAAATTATGACCTTTCAATTGTTTTCTTCAAAAATTACAAGAAACAACTCTTATAAAAAAAACAGAGAATCTTATCTAAACATGGTTTGTTGATATTTGGTTGGAATTATGAAATACTTTTTTTATGCCAAAAATATGTGATTATGGAGGTTCTTGGTATCTGGATGGTGAATAGTGATTACACATGTACATGCTCTAGAAACACCTTAATTCAATTCTTTATGATTAGTCATGTTCAATAGTGACAATTGTTTATTGGACCTACAATTATATGCTCCATTGATACTATTTCTAATTCCATTACTTCTAATTAAATACTTACGTGGTTCATAGACACTCGTTCTAAAACTGATACGTGTGATAAGATTTAACGATTGAGACATGTTGCCTGATTAAGTCAATGGTCTTGTTTTGATAATTAAATATACTTCATTCGTATTAAAAAGAGTATTTAGAAATAAAAGGCAGTCAAACGTTTTAAAAAGAGTAATAAAAATAAAAAATAGTCGAAATAAGATAGATGTACCTAATAAAATATGTTTTCATCACATTACTGACTTTGTCCATGCATTAAAGACATCGTTTTATTTTTGGTGTGAAAAATTAAAATTTGTTAAGGGCGGATAATTATTACATTCTAATTATCCATGTATAGAACAATAATTTTGGAACAAATAAAAATAAAAATAAAACAGTTTTGTTTGAGACGAAGAAAATAGGTTATTAGAGCCATTAATTCTAAAAAAATGCAACTTTATTTACGATAAAGGTTTGTAGTCTTTGTAAAAACTTACTATTTTCGAACGAATGAAAAATTCTATAAGTCGCAAGATTTTCAAAATGAAGGTGTGAATAGTAAATTAAGAGACTATAATCACTTTTAGTACACTTTCATTGACTTATAAGTTGTCTAAAACTTATTTCTCTTGTTTTCGGTTGCACTAAATTTATCAATTTCATTTATTAGAATAAAATATTAAGAGTTAATTACAAAAATCGTCCTTATGGTTTTTCTAAAATTACGAATTTTGTCCCTAAGTTTAAAACATTGCATAAATCGTCCACTTTTGGAAACTAATTACGGATTTCGTCCCTAAAATGGATGTCCGTTAAAATTTTCGGTTAAAATCATCACTAAATATTTACACATTTGGTCCCTAAAGTGGATTTCCGTTAAAAATTAGGGACAAAAAGCGTAATTAGTTTCCAAAACTGGACGATTTATGCAACGTTTTAAACTTAGGGACGAAATCCGTAATTTAAGATAAATCATAGGGATGATTTATGTAATTAACTCAAATATTAATTATGTATAATCCTTTTGCTCATAATAAATATCCACAAGACTATTTTAGTTTATTGCAAAAGACATGGTAGTAGAGTCGGGTTTAAAAAAACATAAACTTAATTAACTTAAATTACATTTAAAATACACATGTCGTGTTTCGATTACATCTAATAATTAATGTCTACTTTCAAGAGATAACTTGCTTAATTTTAATTAAATAATTGTTCTTAAGTAATAAGAGACAAAAGATGGGAAAGATGAATTAGAAAGATAGATTAATGGGCAATTATTGATAAAGAAGAAAAGTAGCCATAAGTTTCCTAGGGGTTGCCTTTTGTCATACCAAAACAAGAGAAGCTTGATTGAATGATTATTAGTGTGGCCAAAATGCATACAAACACTTACAAATGAAAGATTGTAAACATATGGTTTTAGTCATTTCTAAATTAGTGGTCCATTAATTGAAAATGACATCTATAAACCAACAATTTCTTTGCTGTTTCATGATTTGTCGGACAAATCTCTTCGGTCGACAATCTATTATGTTAAAATTATCGAAAATAATATTTAAGAAAAGATTCTTATTTAGGGTTGACCGTTCAATATGTTTTTCTCTCTGTCTTGAGAAAATGTTGCGGAGATGTAGATAAAATAAAACCTAAAGGCAAATTATTATCAACATTATCTAGACATGAAATTGGAGTCAAGAACTTGACCTATATCAAGCGAAAGCAATACCCTCTATAACTTTTCTATGTAAGTAATGATTTTCATATTAAATTTAAACGTAAAAGCCTATCACGACTTACTGTATGAAGTTATATTATACACCACGAGATTGTAGTATCGGAAGTCCTTGTACATGATTGTAATAGCCATAGACTTTTATGCAAACAATTTACTTCAAGTTTTCTTAACACAAAATTTACATGATTATAACATTAAGCATATGAATGTTATGTTATGGTAAACATGTATTGTATTTTTTAACTTTAAATTATGCAAGTAACTTGTTTATATCATACTTCATAGAACTAATACAACTTCTAAAACAAATAACAAATTAATTTGTATATGTATGCTTGAATGTATATATTTACTTGTGTGTATGTATATGTATATATTATACATTATATGAATAAAAGTGTTTTAACAATTGTTGAAAGGATATTAATAGAGGTCAAAATCAAGGAAAAGGTATTCACAAAAGACCAAATAAGAGAGAGGAAAATATATGTCTTATAGTTAGTAAGGCCCAAGATCATTGAATGAGTGAGTGGGCCCAAAAGCCCATATATACAACACGTTGTATGCCTATGACCCCTTCACGTGCTTGCCATGTCATGTCATACTCGTCCACTTGTTCGGGTTTTGGCCTCACGTATCGGACCCTTTGGCTGACACGTAAAGACGAATAAAAGCGCCTGGTCCAGTTTCAAACAAAAACGAGTTTGGAATGGTTCAGGGTCGATTATTTGGTCCAGCGCATCGGGACCGTTCAAGTATGTGATTTGTTAAAACTTATCGACCTTAAAAATGGTCTTACTAGTTTTATCCTAAAATTATATGACAATATTTGAAGTAACTCATGTAATTACTAGTATAAAACCCGCGCATTGCAGCGACGGCGAAGAGTTATATTGTAGAAGGGTTTTTTGTAATTTTTCATTCGTCTCGTGATACATGTCCTAAAAGTGATGGTTTATGGATCGCTCTATCATATAAAAAAATTCCGTTGTAAAGATTTTTTGCTCAACTCTTCGGGATAGAACAAAATTATTGATAAATAACTTTTAGTAGTTTTCTTATTCGTTCTTTCCGACTATATGTTAAGCATAGAATTAAAGAAAAACTCAAATGCATTATTATTTAATTAACATAAATATTGTATTTAATGAGCAAAGAACAAATAAGTAATTCAACTTTACTTAAATTTTCAACTTTTAAGTAAAAAACTCAAATTCTTACTAATTTTAACTATATTATAAAGATTCTCCTCATAATCTTAATACCTTAAAATTTAATTAATTAAAATTACTTATTACCCTTTCTTAATTCAAACACATAAAAATTATAATTAATTTGAATTACTTATTTACCTTTTGCTCATTAAATTCAATATCTTTATAATTTATTACATAATAATGCATTTAAGGATTTTTTGAATTCTATATTTTAAGTAAATTAACTTTTAGAGAAATATATTTAAAATATTCATTTTTATATAAAATAAGTTAATATTTGAATCTAGAATTAATTTTTTGGTATTTGTTTTTTCTCACCCAGTATATGAACAAGTCAGATTGGACGGGGTTAACACTAAGAAGTAAAAAGAAAGATTGTTTTAACATTTTAAATTTCTAGATAATTGTATTAAAATTCGAACAACTACTAATAATATTTTTGCCATATTATTTCAAAGATAATTTTTTTGTAATTTGTAATATTTGCAAGATTTGTTATATTTATTTTGCTAGAACTTGTTATGATGGTTGTTTATGTTGTTTTTGTAGACAAATTATGTTTAAATGTTTGTAAAGAGATATTAAACAAGTTTTCGGATTTTTTAAAGTTTTAATTCTTTAATAAATATTAGTGTTGATTATACGGTTTAGTTGATAATCATATGTGATAATTATTTACTTTTTTTGTGAAAAATTTAAATGGTAGATATACAATACTAATACAAATACAAATACATAATAAAATGATAACAATATATTTATTTTTTTATTTATGTTGTATAGTAAATTATTTGTAAATATTTAACATGTA
Organism: Senecio squalidus; assembly: GCA_910822075.1. Taxonomy (NCBI): domain Eukaryota; kingdom Viridiplantae; phylum Streptophyta; class Magnoliopsida; order Asterales; family Asteraceae; genus Senecio; species Senecio squalidus. The sequence goes on from CAJVGC010000414.1 coordinate 27,743, forward strand.
TGTCTCAAACTACCAAGAAACTTATATTATAAAACGGATTTTGTATTATGTTTGATACATTTAAAAAAAAAAAATGCATAGATAAATAGACATCTTAATAATCTTTATAAAGCATATAACAATTCAAAACCCATCAATCTTAAATAAACATTTGAGATAGTTAACATAAAACGTGAACACTTGAATACAAGCATTGTAAAATGGTCATTTGATATAACTAACTGAAATAAGTTAATCCTAATGGACTAAAAGATTGCGAGTGTGTGGTGTATTTTCAAAATCAAGAGGATTAAACATGTCCTATTTGTCAAATCGTAAGAAACATATTTGTAAGATCTACTTTATATTTTGTTATACATATATGATTTTACCAAATGAGCTAATAGCGTAGAATAAGTCGAATTATCCAAATAGTTGAATGACTAAAGATAAAAAAAATCGAATGATCGAAGGATAAACTAATAGAAGATGTAATTTTATTAATGGTCAGAATAGATAATGTTACCACATATTTCCAAACTTAGTAGAGTAAATGGTTAAACGAGAAACAATTATAGCAACTCTTTTTATGCCTCAAATTGCCAAACTTAAAATTGTTACCTTAAAATTCATATTATAACACGAACGGTCAAATAAGAAAGTATTATACTTAATATAAAGCCGGAAGTAACGAATAAGAAACTATCGAAACTCATTGTCATATCAATAATTCTTTTCCATCCCGAAAGGTGAGCCGAAAATCGTTACCGCATAATTTGTTTTGGCCCGACAGATCTCCCCATAAACCATTACTCTTGCGACATAAATCATGAGACGAATTGGAAACTGCAAGAAATCATTATCGCACTAAAAATTTTCGTCGCCACTGGATCGCGCGATATATATATATATATATATATATATATATATATATATATATATATATATATATATATATATATATATATATATATATATATATATATATATATATATTGAATGGTTCCTGCGAGAACTCATATTTTTGCGAGAACTGCGAGAACCAATTTTGAACCATTAGATGATTAGATCAAGGGTTGAAAACAAAAATGGCATATTGGTAATTAAATTAAAAATTGGGTAATATTTTATAAGAATCAAAAGGGTATTATTGTACATTTACATTTTTCCCTTGAAAATCTCTATCTCTCCTCTTTTTAATCCCTAAATTTCCCCAGAATTATTTTGTTATGATTACTTAGATCCAAAACCCTAATCTCTATCTTCATTCAAAAACTCAAACCAGTGTTCAATCATCGGTGACATATCTCAAGGTCTCAAAGATCTCGGGTTTTAACCTAGCTAGGCCAATAGTCTACACCATAGGAGCCGATGGTGAGGGTGGAGATTGGGCGGAGGCAGCGATTGTTGGGAAGAAAGGGTATTTATCTCCAGAATATATTGATTATGGACAAGGTTCCACTATGGTTGACGTGTATGCTTATGGTATCGTTTTATTGGAGCTTTTATCAGCAAAATAGGCGATGATTGGTCGGAAATGGCTGGACCATGTTGAATTTCTGGCCGACGGGGAGGTTGCTGATGGGTCTACGGAATGTTTGGCGAAATTTAAGGTGTTTATGGATGTAGATTTGGAACGATTTGATAAGAAGTAAATATAGTACAACATTTGTGCAGAAACAATGAAGGTATAATTTTTTGAATTATTTAGATTAAAGTAACTTACAGAGTTAGAGTGAAAAACCATTGAATTTTTGAAGCATGAATGCTACTAGTGGGTCCTCTTTTTTGTAGATGATGATTAATGGGATTGGAATTCAAATGAAGATCAAGTTTTCAAGGCAGCCTTAACTCTTGTGTTTTGTTTTGTTTTAGAAGACATCTTGGTCTCAATTTGTACATAATTATTATTTATCCAAACGGAAAAGTACTTGAGTTTTAGGATTTTTATTTAATTTTTTACGATTACTATGAGTTGTTTATATTTGATCATACTTAGTTCATGGATTTTTTCTCCATCACATCTGAATATCGTCACGTGTTCATATATTATCACAGTTGTTCATATATTATCACAGTTGTTCATATATTATCGCAGTTGTTTATTTGTAACATTAAAGGTGCGATCATATGCACACACATAAAAGTGAGTTTAGTATTGAAAAGTTGGGTTAATATATTTGTATATTTAACCTTTCCAAGTTGCTATGTAAAAAATGATATTGGTATTGGCTGAAGGTTTTTAATAAAGAAAAACTTTTGTTCATAAATGCACAAGATTTAAAATACTAAGCCAATCGACAAATTATTTTTTTGCCCACCCATACAAAAGTTTTACTAAAAAATGATAAACACTTTTAAAAGATATGTAGTGAAAAAAAGAAATAAATTAAGATGAAAGAGAAAAGAAAAAAGAAATATATAAATTACAAATAAAAAGATTACTATTTTACCCTTTTTAATTTCAGAAAATGGTTTAATATTCAAAAATAAATGAGTGGCTGAGAATGAGTTCTCGCAGTTCTCGCAAAAATCTGAGTTCTCGCATGAACTAATCCCTATATATATATATATATATATATATATATATATATATATATATATATATATATATATATATATATATATATATATATATATATATATATATATATCATTTCAACTTTTACTTAAAAGTTGAATTTTTAAATAAAGTATAATTACTATTATACCCCTACTACAACAATTTGATATTAAAAAACAACATACATAACAAACCAACACATACACAACTAATGTTTCAAACCCTAATTCTCTCAATACTTTCAACAAACAACTCTCATTCTTTATGTCAATTAAAAAATGAAAGAAATCGGCTTTGTGGTGATTTCATGGATGCCAAAGGCATATTTCAGGTTTCGCGTATGAGAATCAATTGGAACCTTCCTTGAACCACCACTTTTTATGGTTTGGTTTCAAAATTTTCGATTTTTGGTTTCCAATCTTGCCGATTTGGTGTTTTCATTGTTATTGGATATGTAAAATTTCATGGTTTTCATTGTTTTGGGTCTCTCTCCTTGAACAACCTATTATACTTTGAAGCACCATTTCATGGTTGCCAAAGACCGATTTGGTGATTGCATTGTTATTGGATCATTTTGTTTGGTGATTTCATTGTTATAGTGATCACTTTGTTGGATACGTAACCAGATCGGTTGTTGTATTATCTATTGGAAATCAAATGACGGAATTGGAAAATTTAGTTTTTAATTATTATTATGCATCTAAAATTAAAATATTAATCTTAATATTGCATGTTTTCCATTGACTAATGTTTACATTAGAATTTGAGATTTATTATCATAAGTTGTTTGGATCTTGATTCTAATTTGAACTCAACATTTTTTAGTAAACATTGTTAGCAGTTAGTTTGGAAAAACCAAAATCATGATTTAATCATTTTATTGACAACTCTATCCGTCAATAAGCAATAATTTTAATATAAAAACATAAATATGGAAATTGTTATGGTAAATTTTGTCACTGTAAGAAATGTCATATCCATTTCATGAAAATAGCATGATTTTTTTAACCGTAAATTGATGAATGAAAGATAAGTATATTATGGGAAACTAGTAATATACATGTGCGATGCAACGGTGATAATAAATTGTTTGAATTTTCGGTGAATAATTTTTTTCGGTGGTACATATTTTATTACAAATAATTTTACAAATGATTCAAATTTCGGTTTGTAAACATTTAATTAGTCTAAAAATTCTAAAGATTAACTCCATTTATTTAAAATTTACACAATAAAATTGATTGTATGAAATTTATATAAAAAAAAAAAAAAAACTCAATTATTCAAATTTTTAAGTACATATTGTAAGTGTCTTATATAGTTGTAATTTTAATTATTTAATAGTTAATTAATTAAAAGGGAAAATTATTAATTTTATCATGCTTAAATCTAAACATTTTATATCTAAATATTTTATAATATATATAGATATGACTATGTTAGTATTATTTTATAATTTATTTGGAGATGTTATGTTGGGAATCTTGACTAGAACAATCGTCATTTGAAACGAAGATTTATAATCGTAAAGTAGAATTGAGTTATGATTTGAAATAATATCAGTGGGTTGTCTTATTAGTAAAACGTGTTTGCCTATTTTGTGTATGACATTCAAAATGTATATTTTATATAAAAAGTAAATTAATGATGTTTAGACAACTATAATGTATCATTAATTTTGATTGACATTACATCTTTTGTCAAATTTGACTTTTTATTTCTCACCCAATATAAGTTTTTATTTGCATAATATACTCATGATCTTTTAACTCTTCTTAGAGTCACGAACTTGTAAGTATATTATTAACACACACAAAAAAAAAAAGAATAAAAGTAAACAGCAAAATGTTATATTTTATCTCCCATTTATATATTCTACAATCATATATTTTATTGATAATAATGAGTACAATATATATATATAGTAAACTAAAGTGACAAACTAATAATAACTAACCATTTTCTATTATATAGTTTGTGATAACTTTATTTTTACTTTTTCTTTTTCTTTTTCAAATGTAAAGTACTCTATAATTAATATGAATCCAACAAATTACAATATCTATTATTTATCACACACTATATTTACAAGGATTGATTAAAATTACATTAGTGACTACTAAAATTTGGGCATAAGGTGGATTAAATTGATAAAAATTATAAATATTTATACTACATATAAAACATTTAGACTTAAAGTCTTAATATTGAAATTTTAAGTAGTAAAATTACTTAATTAACCGTTATCCTACTTCAAAAATATTAAAATCATAAATACATAAATACAAATTCTATTTTGGTATATTATTTACTTTTTAATCCATATATATTTATGTAAATTAAAAATTACAAACTTTTCTTATAGAATATAAAAAATTCAAATTATAATATGTTTTCATCCATACATGAATTTCTTGAACACCAACAAATATATGTTACTCCATTAATTCACCATTATAAAATATTTTGTTCATTTCACACACACTCTATCTTTACATGAATTTTTCAAAACTGAAAATCTTCGTCATCCATATTGTTATTATCACTACAACAAATATATCAATTCTACACATTTGTATCTTTCCACTTTTGAAAAACGTGTATATTTTTAAATTTGTTCCACAATTATAAGTGTGTACAATATATACTTTTAATTAAATAAATGAATAAATACGAAAAAATAAACAATTATAAGTGTAGGGGGAAAAATTCATACATTTAAATGTATACAAATACAAAAAACTTCACTTAAAAGTGTGGAGACAAATTTGTCGCATCAAATTTTTCACACTATTGGCGTGTGAAGAAATTAGGTGTCACAAAGTTCTCTTTACATTTTTTAGTGTGGACAAATAATACATTTGTACACGCTTATAAGTGTATATTTTTTTAAACGACTAAAAGTGTGTATAGTTTTGGAATTTTACATATTTTTCATAATTATAAATGAAATAATTTTGTACAGTTAAAAGTATGAATAAAACAACAAAAAACTACACATTTTCTATAAGTGTGGAGAAAAAAAATGTGTAAAAACAACATTTTTCTTATAGTATCATGAAAAATATAACCGAAAATTATCGAAAACTATCGATATGTTCCCGCTACAACGTGCGGGTATCCTACTAGTGCTTTATAATATAGATATATATGTTAGGTTGGAAACTTGCTATGACGTACAAGATGACTTTGAGTTTACACCGAATAGGTTTTTCATAAACGATAAGTGCTATTAAAATAAAATGGGCTATTAAAATAAAATGTACTTTTACTTTTGTTCCATGATATGAGATGTAATTTGAAAACTATCACTATATCGCTTGTTGTAGAATTGGGAATTTCGATTTTAGAAACTGAGAGTAGTGATTTCAATTTCAGATCAAAATATTTCGATGGTACAATCGAAATTTCTAATCGGATAAAACTCAGTGTATTGAACTATGAATCTGTGAAAATTTTGTGTAAGAATGAATTTAGTTACGTACCAGTAATTTAATTAACCAACAAAGAAGTTTTAAAGCCGTTTTAAAACTCCCATGCCGTTTTCTCAAAACTGTAACCCTAACTTCTAAACGGGTCAAACTCGGGTCAGGATTTCGGGTCAAAACCGAATCCATAATTTAGGGTTAAAATCGGGTCAGGTTCATTTTCTATGACATTTCGACCCCAGCCAGGGGCTCTGCCCCTTTGACCCCGCTATCGGGGGCGCTGCCCCCGAACCCCTGTTGTTTAGGGGCTTCGCCCCTAAACAATCAAGATAAATTCTAACAAGTGTGCACTCCACACTTTCCCGTACTTGTTCGATATTTATCAAGATTACTTTGTTAAAACAAATTAATCCCATTACACTTAAATCATATTTGTGACATAAATCACCAACATTGCTGCAATATAGTAGGTAAAAACCGATCAAGGTATGCAACCAGTAACCGAATACATGTTGGTTATCTTCACTGTCAGTTTTTCCAATTTTTTTTTCTAGCGGTTGCGAGTTGCTTACGCCCCTGCCATATCTTGATTTATTTACTGTCAAAGTTGTAACACCCCGGCTAAAGCGGAATATACCAGAGACATTACAATTGTTCTTAACTCGTGTTCCTCTATTAGGTTATAATAGACACATTTAATGGTTTAAATGAATGCATTAAAGATGAATAAATGTTTTACAGAAAAGTAACCGAAAAACGACAAAAGACTTAAATTATTCATTAATGTCATTAACTAGGTCCAAGCTCTTATGTTTTCTTCAAGCAAATCTATCAATTTCCTGTATCATGTAAAAAGTAAACGTCAATACAAAAGTATTGGTGAATAAACAAGTTTAAGACACAAGTATAAAGTATTAACAAGATTACGTAATAAAGAGTATAAAAGTAATATAATTGAATATGTAAAATGTAGTATAAAAGAATGTATAAAGATTGTATATTGTAAGCAAGTATAATATGTGTATAATGGCATAACACGCGTTTGTATCAAGTCTGATGTATATCATATAGGATCAAAGTCACATAGGGTCCGGTCGAGGGCCTCGACATTCACAGTAACACGTCGGAATGTCTAATAACGGCCAATAGATCTATCACGTTTCCCGTTTAGTATATACATATAATGAATGATTGATCGTTTGATTTATCGTGTGTGCATCCCATAATGATTGTGTCACTTGATTCATTCCAATGTTTGCCATAATACGAAAATATAGTATCAAATATGAATATAAGTACATATAAACATAAATGACTTTACGAATGAATATAATAAGAATGACTTTTATGAATGAATACCAATATGAATGAATTACGATGAATATAATACAAAAAGTATACATATAAACATGATTATAAGTGAGTATATAAAGATGAATATAAGTTTTAATATGAATATAAGTATGAATCTCAATATGAATATAAGTCTGAATATACACATAAATATAAGTACGAATATAAACGTAAATATGAATATGAATCACCATATTACTATAAGTATGAATATAGACATAAAATATAAATGTGAACATAAGTATGAATTAAACATAAAAATATGAATATAAGTATGAATATGAATGTCATGATACAACCCAAAGATTTATATAATAAAAAGGGCATCGAGTTTACTCACATGATTAAATACGGAGGTAGATACGGATACTAGATTATGAATACGGAATACGTTGAAAGGAACACCAAACTTGCTTTTACAAATCTAGAAATAAGAATAAATATGAATAAGAATATATCATGAAATTAGAGTTTTCTAGATTAGAGTTTGAATAGACAAGATTAATAAGATGATGATGGTAAGCTTGAGTAACATAAAAGATAAACATGATTATGGATTATTATGATGAAAAACAATAGAATTGGGAACCTTTACAATCGATTATGGGAGGCTTGAAGTTTCGATTATGGAGCTTTGTGTTGGTTCGATTTTTGACAAGAAGACACCAATTTATTGAGTTTGAAATGTGATAAAGAAAGGTCAAAATGTAACTCCCCTAATAATCAACTCTAAATTTAATTATTGTAGGTTACAAAAAGAAATGGTTAAAGAGGTGTTTAAAGCCATAAATAAGAAATGTGTAACTATTAGTCTACCACATTTGACCAAACTTGAAGGCTAAGAACAAGGAAAACGTTTGGAAGGTTTAAAGTATTGGAACAACTTGCCATGAATGCCAACATACATACATACATAGTTCCTTGCATGCATGTATTAATTAAACTACTTGTCTTAACACATTACTAGAATTACTTGCATTTATATAAGTTCATGTGTATTAAACACATTTTAGTGTACATTAATGTACACATGCAAGATAACACATTAATAATGTTACATGATATAATAAACAAGGTTTAAATAGAATTAAGATAACCCAAATATACATAACTCAAATCGAACTTTTATAAATCGTCAAATGTATACAATTACAAAGTCCGAATTAAAGTTACAAGTCAAATATCGGGTCGGATTCGGGCACGGTATTACAAAAGTTCCCTTTCATAATATCTTAATAGATTTATTGTTGTAACACCGTGCCCGAATCCGGCCCGATATTTGACTTGTAACTTTAATTCGGACTTTGTAATTGTATACATTTGACGATTTATAAAAGTTCGATTTGAGTTATGTATATTTGGGTTATCTTAATTCTATTTAAACCTTGTTTATTATATCATGTAACATTATTAATGTGTTATCTTGCATGTGTACATTAATGTACACTAAAATGTGTTTAATACACATGGACTTATATAAATGCAAGTAATTCTAGTAATGTGTTAAGACAAGTAGTTTAATTAATACATGCATTCAAGGAACTATGTATGTATGTATGTATGTTTGCATTCATGGCAAATACTTTAAAACTTCCAAACATTTTCCTTGTTCTTAGCCTTCAAGTTTGGTGGTAGACTAATAGTTACACATTTCTTATTTATGGCTTTAAACACCTCTTTAACCAATTCTTTTTGTAACCTACAATAATTAATTTGGAGTTGATTATTAGGGGAGTTACATTTTGACCTTTCTTTATCACATTTCAAACTCTATAAATTGGTGTCTTCTTGTCAAAAATCGAACCAACACAAAGCTCCATAATCGAAACTTCAAGCCTCCCATAATCGATTGTAAAGGTTCCCAATTCTATTGTTTTTCATCATAATAATCCATAATCATGTTTATCTTTTATGTTACTCAAGCTTACCATCATCATCTTATTAATCTTGTCTATTCAAACTCTAATCTAGAAAACTCTAATTTCATGATATATTCTTATTCATATTTATTCTTATTTCTAGATTTGTAAAGGCAAGTTTGGTGTTCCTTTCAACGTATTCCGTATTCATAATCTAGTATCCGTATCTACCTCCGTATTTAATCATGTGAGTAAACTCGATGCCCTTTTTATTATATAAATCTTTGGGTTGTATCATGACATTAATATTCATACTTATATTCATACTTTTATGTTTAATTCATACTTATGTTCACATTTATATTTTATGTCTATATTCATACTTATAGTAATATGGTGATTCATATTCATATTTACGTTTATATTCATACTTATATTTATGTGTATATTCAGACTTATATTCATATTGAGATTCATACTTATATTCATATTAAAACTTATATTCATGTTTATATACTCACTTATAATCATGTTTATATGTATACTTTTTGTATTATATTCATCGTAATTCATTCATATTGGTATTCATTCATAAAAGTCATTCTTATTATATTAATTCGTAAAGTCATTTATGTTTATATGTACTTATATTCATATTTGATACTATATTTCCGTATTATGGCAAACATTGGAATGAATCAAGTGACACAATCATTATGGGATGCACACACGATAAATCAAACATTCAAACAATCAATCATTCATTATATGTATATACTAAACGGGAAACGTGATAGATCTATTGGTCGTTATTAGACATTCCGACGTGTTACTGTGAATGTCGAGGCCCTCGACCGGACCCTATGTGACTTTGATCACATATGATATACATCAGACTTGATACAAACGCGTGTTATGCCATTATACACATATTATACTTTCTTACAATATACAATCTTTATACATTCTTTTAGTATACATTCTTTTATACTACATTTTACATATTCATTTATATTACTTTTATACTCTTTATTACGTAATCTTTTTAATAATTTATACTTGTGTCTTAAACTTGTTTATTCACCAATACTTTTGTATTGACGTTTACTTTTTACATGATACAGGAAATGGATAGGTTTGCTTGAAGAAAATATAAGAGCTTGGACCTAGTTAATGACATTAATGAATAATTTAAGTCTTTTGTCATTTTTCGGTTACTTTTCTGTAAAACATTTATTCATCTTTAATGCATTCATTTAAACCATTAAATGTGTCTATTATAACCTAATAGAGGAACACGAGTTAAGAACAATTGTAATGCCTCTGGTGTATTCCGCTTTAGCCGGGGTGTTACAGTTGGTATCAGAGCTCGTGTTTATAGGGAATTAGGTGGTTAGAAAACGACCTAGTCTATAAGCTACCCCACACACGTCCTCGTGTGTTCATGCATCATAAAAATTGTTTTTAACTAATTTTTGTGTTCCTCTTACTGAATTCTTTTGAGAGATTCTTCATTCGTCGTTTTCGAAAAATTATAAATACTATATATATATATTTCTAAACCTTATTGAAGATTTAGTACTTGTTTGCGTAGTAACTGTAAGGTTTGGATGCGACTAATCGAGAGAGCGTTAACGATACTGGTTCGTAAACTCTCGACGAACACTCCTCTCCTAGGCCAAAGCGCGACACTTAAACCAAATCTTTAATAATGAAATGTTTTACCCTTCTCGTCTTGAATTAAAATTCTAAAAGTTCATGTTATAAGGCTGTAAGGTTTGGAAGATCGGTAGTTCCATTTCTGTCTAGAGCGGTATCTCGTTACAATTACGTATACCAAACTGGGAAATTTGAACGAGAGTCATCCTCTCCTAGGTCACGATATGATTCTTTGGAGTTGGTATTCTTGATATGTCGAGAATTTCTACGGATTTAACCGTAACCCTAAAAAAAAAAATCAATTTTATTGGTATTTATACGTATTTATATATTCATTATTTTATGATTTCTTTAAACATTATACGTGAGTGATACGGATACGTTAATCATACGTGAATCAATAATCATTCGTTAATCATTCGTTAACCATTCGTTAATCATTCGTTAATCATCCGTTAATTATTCATTTCTCATTCGTTAATTACCTGTTAATCATTCGTTAAATCATTCGTTGGTCATTGTTAATGGTACGTTTCTCATCAATGGTATTTATGCTTCCATTTTATTTGATTCGGGTGACGATCGTAGCTTTATCTCTACCCAATTTGAACCTTTGCTTGCTTTGAAAAGAAATAAGTTGCATGATCCCCTTAGTGTCGAAGTAGCCAATGGCAAGGTTCTTAAACTAAGTTCTATTTTGAATGATTGTACCTTAAGTCTAGGGAATCGTGATTTCGCTATAGATTTAGTGCCTATGAATTTGGGTAGTTTCGACGTTATCGTAGGGATGGATTGGTTATCCCGACATCATGCCGAGATCATTTGCTTTGATAAATCTATTCGTATTCCGTGTGCTGATGGTAGTATTCTTAAGGTTTGTGGTGAAACAAAATCAAAGGGACGTAAACTCATGTCCTGTACGCAAGCTTATAGCTACTTGCGTACTTCCATGTTATCCTGCGTTTCTAGCTCACATCATTGATACAAGGTCAAACTTGAAGATATTCCCATCATTCGGGATTTCCCCGAAGTATTTCCCGAAGACGTATCTGGATTACCTCCTGTACGACAAGTGGAATTCCGTATTGATCTCATTCCTAATGCAACTCCTATTGCTAAAGCTCCTTATCGTCTCACTCCTTCGGAAATGCAAGAGCTTTCAAGCCAATTGCAAGAACTAACCGACAAGGGTTTTATTCGCCCTAGTTCTTCTCCTTGGGGTGCTCCTATTTTATTTGTAAAGAAGAAAGATGGTTCGTTTCGGATGTGCATCGATTACCGTGAACTTAACAAACTTACCATCAAGAATCGTTATCCTTTACCTCGAATCGACGACTTGTTTGATCAATTGCAAGGTGCTACTTGTTTCTCTAAGATAGACCTTCGTTCGGGCTATCATCAACTTAGAGTAGCCGAAGAAGACATTCCTAAAACTGCCTTCCGAGCTATGGTCATTTCGAGTTTATGGTTATGCCATTTGGACTCACAAACGCACCTGCTGTTTTCATGGATCTAATGAATCGCGTTTGTAAACCATACCTCGACAAATTCGTCATAGTCTTTATCGATGATATTCTCATTTATTCA